>JAYJMJ010000405.1:2007584-2019895 GCA_036873875.1 Laminaria ephemera
CTGAGAGCCGACGTGTTCAGACAAGCCCACTTTCGTAAGTTGCCGTCAACCACCCAAATTACAGGGTCACTCAGGCTCGTGATTTTACAACGCCCAAGGAAAAAACATTTTTTATTAAGGGGGCAAGCAAGACCAAGGGCTGTAGGGCTGTAGGGCTGTGGGGCTTAGGAGTTACGAGCTGCGACTACAACGTGGGGCTCTAGAGCTCCAGAGAGCCTACAGCTCCAGGCTGGAGAGCGAGAGCTTTGCCGCTGGTACACACCTGATCCTACAGTAGATCATCAGATGGATCGAGATACCAATATGAGCAAAAATATAAGAAACGTTTTTTCATTAATATGTATATCAAGAAGTCATTAAATTTTCGTTTATTGTGATAATCGTGCTTTTATACCCAACGCCCTACGAAGTAGAGTAAAAAAAACGCTTTTGCTATGTATGTACCTCGCATGCAAAGATTTGGCTCAATCAAGACGATGCTGGTGATAGCGGGCATGCGGCAACCCCCCCAGTGTCAGATATGGGCAAGCCTTACGTCCTGCGCCCAAATCTTGCCCTGAAAGAGTCAGGGGGCCGATGGGGCAAGAGGATCTTGGGGCTCTCTCGTGGGGCCCAGGGCTGCTGCAAGATCCAAGGGGACGGTGATCTATTTTTGTTTGCGACACAGGCAGAGGAGACAGGCAGACGCAGACGGCAACGAAAAGTTTGGAACGCTTTGGGTTGGGACGGACGGCCCGACCGATCAGGCCCAAGTCAGGACTGACTACGCGAATACTTCCCATGCTGCTGTGCGTCACGCCTGCCATGCTCGCAAAAGTTTGAGTGCCGCCGCTCTTCTGTGTGCCCCAGCACGAGCAGTCTCTCTCGCGGGCGTTGTGCACAAAATAAACAAGGGGGATAGAATGTACGAGCACAAGCAGCGAAAAAAGTCACCATGAAGAGTACTTGAGAGGGAAGGGGTTAGAAGACCGTGGCCTGAACGCACACCTGTGGTCTTCTCAGCAGCTTCTCGGTCCTCGGTGCACAGGACGACTTGGGCAAGCAATGCAACAGCCGCAGAAGCGCAGGGTGCGCAGGGGGGTGGAGGCCGAGTCGGATCCAACTGAGAGCTTGGGTACCGCAGTGGCTGGTGGGTGCAAAAAATTGCAAAACAAAAACCCGTTGTCAGTTTTACGTCGATGTTGATCTCTTTAAACAAGTAACTCTGTTTTATCCCCTCTCCGCAACATGCCTTCATATTATAGCCCTCTTCTAGGATTTTCAAATTTCAAGGAGAGTTTTGTGTTTAGTGTGGCGGAGGGGATCATGGATCATATTCTTACTACTTAATTCGAGGTTTCAAAGCAGGGCTCGCGCTAGCCTCCCCCTCCCCGCTATGGCACACACAACACGCCGTTTTTATGGCGTGACGGGGTGATGAGCGCTTCCATCGCTCGTCGACTTTGACCACGTCGAATCGTTGCATGAATGCCTCTGGCACGTACATAATATGTTATAGAGTGATCTACGTAGTAGATGGATAGTCTATAGATTGGATGTGAAAAAATGTCGTGGTTGGAGTGAAACTATACGTAATAGGTGTGACAAGTAGTAGATCTCACAGCCACGTCAAAGGATATCAAAGCTGGGCAAGAATATAGGTGACACTGATGCTCCTAAGGGAGCATCGTCCCCCTCCTCTCCCAGTTCCATAGTACGATAGTGTCTGCTTGTTGTGTCTAAGCTGTATGAGCCAACGGAGAGATGAATGAGACACCATGAACCTTGAGGAGAACGCTTCCCAACGCCGACAATCCTGCATCCCCTCGGGGGCTTTTTGGCACATGGCGTCGTCATCGGACCTGTTAACCTTGGGCTCGCGACCTCCTTCGGTTCTTTCATGTGTGCCATCTCTCTCGAGGTTGGCGAGTTTTGACTTCGTAGTTTTTATTCTGACGTTTTTTTTTGCTCTTCTTTTTGCTTTTTTTTAAAGCATTTTTTTTTGTGATGTGGGGGAATCTATAGCCTCATTTTCGTTTGTTTCGAATAGCCGCATCGATCCCCTTTCCAATGTCTACATGTTTTGTTGACATCCTTTGATTGTCGTGTGATCTGCATCTACGACTATTCAGGGTGGACTAACGTTATAGAGTGCTCCACGTAGATGGATAGTCTATAGATTGGATGTGAAAACATGTCATGGTAGGAGTGAAACTAGGTGACAGCAGGTGTCTTGGCCACGTCAAAGGCTATCAAAACTGGGCTATACCAGGTACTGGTAGGTGACACTGATGCTCCTAAGGGACCATCGTCCCCCTCCTCTCCCAGTTCCATAGTACGACATTGTCTGCCTTGTGTCTAAGCTGTGCGAGTCAACGGAGAGATGACTGAGACATCATGAACCTTGAGGAAAACGCTTCCCAACACCGACAACCCCGCGTCCCCTCGGGGGCTTCTTGGCACATGATATAATGATACTTACAATTGAAACTTACAGTTGCCGCGTTAATGCTGTGACATGTATTCTACCTGCGGTGTTGCTGCGGCGTATGTGCTACGTGGGTTTTTGCGTGCACACGGTTGTACAGAGTATTCTGGCTCGAAAGGAGAATAAATAGTATGCAGCCTCCCACTCCCACAAGGAGCAGTGGCTTTCGTCGCACACTGCCTGCTGGGTGTTTTCCTTTTTCCACGGTGCATTTTCGCCCCCCCCCTCCCCCTCGACTACGGCTATGCATAAAAGGAATACACCCCCCTCCCCCTCGCTGGGGATGTGGGGGAAGCTGGGCTTTTTTTCGCTTTAGCTTTCAGAATGCACCCCCCCGTCCCCTAATCTCGAAAGGGATACGTGGCCAACGCCCAAATGACTAAAGCAAGCACCAAATGAGTACGCCCCCACCCCCCCTCCCCCCTCGCTGGGGATGTGATTTACCTACCACGGCGTCTGACGTTTCCAAAGAAAAAAAATCGTCACGTCCCCCACCCGCCCTCGCAGGGGATGGAGGGGTAGCTACGGTGTCTGGCGTTTTCGAGCCCTTTACGGGTAGACCTCTTTGCCTTTTCCCCTTTCGGCGTTCCTTCATGAGGCTTCGTAGTCTCGCAGGATAGAGGTGGGGGAGTGGGTTTCGATCATTTCTTAGCCACGAGGTCAAGCAAGCAATTCAATACGATCGGTCTTCCTTAGTGTTTAGGCCGTTAGAGCGATACTGAAAGGTAGATTGAATGAAATACTGATTTATCAGTCAGAAGCCGATATACACACAAGCGGTCCGCGCCAGTTCTGGGCTTCTCGAGCGCCCTGTGCGTTGAGCTACGCGATCCACCCGAACACGCTGATGATGCTGCGACCCGCTCGCTCTCGTCTCTTGTAACTCGACAAGAATAAGTACGGAATTTTTCGCACAGACCATCGATCAAAACAAGTGTGGGTTCTAATGACAATCGGTACGGAAATTTTGCACAGACCATCGATCGAAACACGTGCGGGTTCTAACGGTAGAGGGCTTGTGGCCCTACGGCGTAGTCAAGGTCAGTGCTCGCTGCTTCGTTGGTATACGGCAACGGCACCGACTAGCGGGACAACGCCGCGGGATACTCCACGATACCGACAGACGGCGGGCGAGACGAGAGTCTCCTTCTGCGGCGTATATTCTTCTGTTTGACCATCACTTTTACTTTCCAGCTCAACTCGTAGGAGGTTTTACCCTTAGCGGTCTTCTGGACAAGCCGTGGTCACAGGTGTCCACCAATCTCCCCCCCGGTACTCCCATTCATGTTTTATCGCTTAGCAATCGCCTGTTCATAGAAACCGGACAGCCCGACCACCCCCCCGCAGCCCAATACTACCGTACGTAGTATGTAGGACGCGTGGGTCACATCGCCCTGCGGGTATCATCTCTAGTAAAACCAGAATGCGAAAAAAATTCCGAAACGCCACAACACAGTGGGTGGCTCGGTTCGACGGTATTCACCATCCGCGCGTAAGCGTTAGATCCGCCGCCCGCGTCCCATCTGCCCGAGTCAAGTCGACTTAACCCTTTACTACTGGAAAAATGACCCCACACAAATTCCATGTGTTTTTTCCTCCAAAACGTGATTGCAGTTCTCAAGGGGCTAACCATACAAACAAGAAACACCCGGTTGGTCTTCGCGCTTACATGGTCAGCAAAAAAGACGCGAACGCCAAAATAACCGACCACGACAGCAGAAAACGGAGGCGGAAAAAAAAGCACAGCGCTTCATTCACCCCTCTAGGACCACCAGTGACCCTCAAACGAAGGTTAGCAACGGATCCCCAGCTGGGGAGCAGGGCGGGTCGGCATACTCATGCGCCCGTAGGTCACGGCAGTCTTAGGTCGCGGCAGCTTGCGCTTTAGTTGCCACTTTAGCACCGTTGGTTTGGCAACCGAGTTAAACTGACACACGACACGTACGTGGAAGTGTTATGAGCTTAAGCTCCATTTTTACCCATCCGCCGGACGATTAAAAAAATCTGAGAAAAACTCAAATGAAGGCGTGCTCGTTTCCCGCCGATCCGACCGATTTGGTCGCTGCTCCCCCGTTACGTGCCGTCGCAGCCGCCGCCGTCGCCGCCATGGCCGTAGCCCGATCTCTATCGCCGTATATCATATAGTGGAATGCTGCGACGAGGTGCCGCCTTGATTGACAGGCGAATCGACGCGGGGGTGGCACGAGCCCTGGGTGAGAATCTCCGGCTGATCGCAGCAGACAGGCCTCATTGACCCACGAATTAAAGCGACGACGGAATGTTACAACAGAACAAACACGCACACAAATAGCGCGTCATTCACCCCCGCTAACACCGCCAGTGACCCTCCTCAAACGAAAGCATGCTCGTTTCCCGCCGACCCGACCATTCGGTCGCTGCTCCCCAGTTACGCGCCGTCGCGGCCGCCGCCGCCGCCGCCGTAGCCGCAATCGTCGGAGCCCTATCTCTATCGCCGTAAATGGTGGCATGCCCCTTCAGGGTTGTTCGCGCGATCGCTAACCCTCGCACCAAGTTAAATTGACACACGATACATACGTGGAAGTGTGGCGAGCTTAAGCTCCATTTTTTCTCATCGACCGGGGGATTAAAAAAAAACTCAGACGAAGGCGTGCTCGTTTTCCGCCGATCCGACCGATTCGATCGCTGCTCCCCCGTTACGTGCCGTCGCCACCGTCGCCGCTGCGATGGGTGTAGCCCGATCTCTGTCGCCGTAAATGGTGGCATGCTCCTGCAGGGTTGTGCTTGCGATCGCCAACCCTCGCAGGGTGTGCCCAGAAGCTTCGCGGACGTTTACCACGGCGTGGTCTCCAGGCCGGAGAGTTGTGCTCTGGCGAGAAAAAGAAAAAAAGAGGGATGCGGCGTGGGTACCCGACACGTAAACGACTTGAACGTATACCGATCTGTGCGGAAATGTAAGGACCGGTTGGCGTTCACATTAAAATCAAAACGGTCCTTACATTTCCAGCCAAAGTGGTATGCCCAAGAGAAGCAGGCAACAGGCGCGTTGACCCTATTACTACCGAAAAAACGACCCAACCCAAAATTCTAACATTTTATCCCCGAAACGTGGGTGCAGTTCTCAAGGGATTAAAAGTTAAAAGGCTTGTGATCGTGCTGACAAACCAATCGGTCATCACACACCACCTACGCAGACACGTTCAAAAGCACGCCCGGCGTGCGGAACGCTGCACGGCAAATATCGGTCTAGTTATGGCCTGTCAAGGCCTCTTTAGGCTTAATGTACCAGTTTTAGTGTCGGAGTTCCTTGACGGGTGTCCGTCAAGAGGCAGCAGTGCTGTCACCCGACACATTTGATGCATGGTTACGACGAGGCCTGGCGTAAGGGGTAGGGAGGGGTCACAAAAACAAAAAGCAAAAAATGACGGCTCTCTTCGACAAAGAAATTCAAGAAATAAGCACGCCAAAACAGAAAACTTATCGTGTTCAAGAAACACGCACGCCAAAACGAAAAACCTGTCTTGTCCAACATGACGGATGTCGATCGATCGCACAGCGAAAAAAAACGCCCGAGGACGGGTTAATGCCACGAAAAAAAACGCATCAGCTGTAGGTACAAATTATCTCGTACCAGGCACTCCATATGACGCCAAATCAAATTGCGCACAACACCACACCAACAAACAATGTAATATATACCAGGTAGGGGGCAACGAATCAGGGAATGGATTCATTTTTAGATTCGGGTAGACAACATCGAACGCGCGGAAAAGGAAGGAAAAACACACAGAAAAAAAAACGGTAGATGATCACTCACACTCAAAGCATTTGGTTCCGCCAAACGGCGTCTTAGGCCGTCGATAACGCCGCTGTCTGGGAAAACCACGCGTTTGTTCCCGTCGGTGCGGCCGGTCAGCTCCCTAGCCTCTTCGCTCCACCTGGCGTAAAGCGAAAGCAATTGCGTGAATACAGTATAGCTGTCGCTACAGTATATAACACACACCCTGGATTGAAATTCAGAGCCACTTTCCTCCAAACCAGGGGGGCACAAACAAACGAAAATGGAGCTTTCGGAAGATATCGTCGAGATTTTTCCACAGACGCGTTGCTCGCCGTATGCACTCTACCGGTCGTCGAGATAAATCGGCATTGAAATTCGTCCGAGAGGGAGTGTTACACACTGTCACATACGGTGTAACTGTCGCTAGGAACTCGCGCAGCAGGATATTTGTAACTGTCGTCAACTTGTGTTCGTTGATGGTCGGCGGTCATACTCTTAAAGGGGTCGGGGTTTTTTTTGGCACTGTGTAAATTAGAAACCCGCGTTTCGCTCGTAATAATGATGTTCGACGTCGAATTTCAGTGGTGTTCGATGTCGGGTTGCGTTGCGAGCGGCCAAAATAAACGATGCATAATCATTCCTAAGCTGAGCCCAAAACGTGAAGCATTTAGCAGTCGGACTCGCGCTGATCCCTGCTACTATCGCTCCACCTCCTTCAGTTCTGACCACGCCTGGCGATTCTGGTTCATCAATCATCGCCAGCTTCTCAGCAGCGCTTCGTCCACTTCTACCTTGCGTATATGTACAATTCGTATAGATAGGGCAAGTCCCGACTCCAGCCAACTACACTACCACCAGGCAGAGTTAATCTCAACTCCAGAAAACTACGTTCAACCTCAGCAAACCGCACTACCGCCAGGCAGGTAGAGTTAAAGATCAGACTTACTAACACCTGCTGTATCTGTACAGCGCAAAACATACCCGCGAAGAGAAATTATAACCGCACACGCTCTTGCGTACCAGTCCTCTCGCGAACACCGCTCTTTACGTTCCGCGCGATTTATGAGTAGGACAAGTCTAGGGGGAGGGGAAAAAAAGTCCCGCGTGCTTTAAGAGCGGGGCAAGTCTCGGGGGAGCGGGGGGGAGGGGCAGCGTACTCAAGGGGGAGGGGGGAAGTTGTCACCTGCGGCTCCTGCCTTCAACTAGCACGAGGCGATCCATCCCCACCTCCTCCTGCAGGTTCTTTTGCAGGACGTTTCTCCGGAACGTGTCGATTACCTCCTGTTTCCGGACAAACACGCATGTAAATCGGGACATTTAAATTGATAAAAACATAACAAACGTATTTGTGGTCAAACACGTTGGGGTTGGGTTGGGTTGGATTGGGTTGGGTTAGGCTGGGTTGGTTTTCACTGTTGCGCCGACACGATCACCCCCAACACGAACATCAAACACAATCGGTAGCAGCCGCAGCGGTGGGAGCAAGGAAAAAAAACAGAAAACATCGCATGAGATCGCACTCTTCTCACCAAAATGTCGAACAAGATCAACCTCGCGACTGCGTACATACGTCCGTACATCTAGACAGAAGCGATTTCGGTGTCGACCGCAAAACACGAACAAAAAAAACATTGTTTTCAGCGCGGCTTTGGCGGAACGGAGGCATGCAGCAAAAAAACATAGTATAGCTGTTGCTATGATAGCAACTCGCGCAGCAGGATATTTGTAACTGTCGTCAACTTGTCTCAGTCTTTCGGTCGGCGGTGGCGGATGTATAATTCGGCTTCAACGATCTGGAAAGGGGTCTCTGTTTTTTGGTGCGGTGTAAATTAGAATCTTGCATCCGCTTGTAATCATGATCGGGCGACGTCTATCCAGCGAACCGAACCGAACCGAACCGAACCGAACCTAACCGAACCGAACCGAACCGAACCGACGCAGGAAATGCCCCAACGGTGAGGTCGGTCGTACACAGAACTAAAAAAAAAAATGTAAAAAAGAGTATCAAGTCAAGCCTGCCTGCAATCGTCGCTGTTTGATTTCCCGCGGTACGTCATCCTCCAGTCTTCTGGCAGCCCTCGTTTTTTCCCTCAAAGAGTACGCGTACATGAACGCCTGCACACAATAGACAAAAAAAAATGGTTGCGGACGAGAGAGGGGTGGAGGGGACAAGGGACAAGAGGCCTGCTTATTTCTTGAAGACGGCAAGCGCTTTGATACTGTTAAAAAAAACGACGGCGTCCCCTACACAGCCTCCCGTACATCTCTCCAACGAGATGATATGATACAATTTACACATGCCTCACATCCCCGATTTTTTTAATATAAACAAAATTTAAAAGCAGAAAAGTATGATACGGTCAACTACATTATGCGGATAGCTTTTTGTCAGGTTCTACGTACGGTCAGTCTACATTGTGCGGACAGCTTTTGAACAGGTTCAAGCAAATTCCACCAAACGGCCAACCCGCCTGGTCGTATCGTACTTGCTTCATCAGAGATATCGTTTCACACGTTTGCCGGGCGGGAACTGCAAGATACGGCCCTTGCACATCACTTCATTACGACAAATGTAGGATCTACAAGGTTCCCCTTCGGGATGTGGTTGGCTTGAAATCCGTGGGGTGTCGCAAGTTGGAAAAGGGGAACACCGGCGTTCCTATGAGCAACACCAGGTATAACATAAAAAAACTCTTGAAAACTGCTGAAAAAGTAATTAGCCAACCGCGCAAGTAACCGGGCAAGTAACACCGACCAGCCCAAACGAGTCTATAGTTTAGTCTATTAATAGATGATCTAGACCATTATCTGTCCGACGTAGGAAAAAACCCCGCCAAACGGCCCGCCAACCCAACCCACCTGGTCGTATCGCACTCGCTCCATGAGAGATATCGTTTCCTTGTGATCCTCCTCTGTTTCGCCGCAGAACCCGGAAATAAAGTCGGAGCTTATGGAAACCCCGGGGACAACGGTCCTCACGTGGTCTACCAAATCAAGGTAAGCCTCCCGCGAGTAACCCCTCCCCATGCGCTCCTGCGCAAATATAACAGTGGGGTACCCGATTTAAGACCGCCCACAACAAGAGAAAACGGAATTGAGAGCGGTCAAATATACTTGTCACATCTTGTGACGCCTATACTAAATCCCGTATGATTGTGACGCCAACACTAAAACCTATGTGGTACTCAATCTGAGATACGAGCGGCACGGAGATAAGAGCGGTAACACTGGTCTGTTCCGAGGGGTTCTTAAATCGGGTACCTCGCTGTACTACTATGTGCGTTGCATTGCATGCTACGCTTGTTTCGTCCGTTTTCTCACCAGCACAGCAAACCAATCGTTGATTTACTACTAGTAGTTGATTTTCCAAATCTCTCGAACGAAACTCCTGTAAAACCCAACCCCTGTTTGTACTTAGCCCAATCCCTGTTTGCACTTAACCCAACCCCTGTTTGCCCTTAACTCACCCCCACCCCCTGTTTACCCTTAACACAACCCCTTCTTACACTTCAACCCAACTCCTGTTTGCACTTAACCCACACCCTGTTTGCACCTACCCCAACCCCTGTGTTACCCGTTTAGTTCTACGGCTGCAGTGCGGAGCGTTGCACTTAATTCAACCCCTGTTTGCACTTAACCCGGCCCATGTTTGCACTTTTAAACATGCTGCTGTAGTGCGGTGCGTTGCACGCAGCGCTTCGTTTGTTCGTTTTTTTCTCACCAGCACGGCGGTGCTGCCGCTTTGGGCCGGCAGGTGCAGCTGCCTGCAGATGTTGGGGTACGCGACGATGGCCTCCAGCACCTAAACAGCGAACGGCCAAAGACAGACAAAGTATTAGTATTCGTCCGAAGAAAAAAAGAAGAAACAGTTCATCCCACAGTTTCAAAACAACACACTGGAGGCGCGCAAAACAAGGCAGGGCAAGGTAGGGCAAGGCAAGGCAAGGCAAGGCAAGGCAGGGAAAGGCAAGGCCGGACCATCTCACCTCATCGGGGAAGTCTTTCGGGTGTGGCGACGTGAAGCGCACCCTAACTTCGGGCACGGCCGCCGCCACCTGCACGCGAGAGCAAAGCCCGATGACACAGCAATCAGCAATCGGCGACACAACAATGTCCCACCCGGTTCCCCCGAATCCCACTCGATGTGTAAGATTGTGAAACAAGATGACACCGCAAATCAGCAACCAATGACACAGCAATCAGTACCCGATGATACAGTAAATCAGCAGCCGGGCAAGGCTACAGTAGGGGGGATGTTACACCATCATTATACCAATCTGGACGTAAATATAAGGACCATTCATATATTAATGGTAATATACAAGCGGTCCTTATATTCACGCCCAGAGTTGTACTGTCATTTTCACCACTGATTATGGGCCATTCGAGCGAGTTGCTTTGTTATTCGCTCAAAAAACGGGCTGAAAATCGTTTTTGTCGCCGCAGCGGAACAAATTATTCCATGGCGGCAGTGCATATCCCGAAGCCGAAATGCGCAAAAAATAGTTTTGACAAAAAATAAATGGGCAGCCACTCGCTCGCGCCAGCCCTGAAAGTGACCCCGCTAGCATAGCCTTGGTCAAGCGATTTTTTTTTTTGTTTTTTGCTCATCCCATCTGTTGTCTTCGCAATTTTTCTTTCTCCTTCTCCCCCCCTAGTCGTAACTCAGATCCGGGGCTACTTAGCAGGCTCTTCTCTCCCCTCCCCCCTACGGCACGCGCCTTCATTTTTATCGCGAGAAGCATTCAGCACTTTCTTCCGTCGTCGATTCGCGTCGAATTGTGCGATGATACAGCACGATTGTACAGTAAACAACAACCAACGCCACGGCAATCAGCAACCGGTTATAGAGCAACCAGCAGCCAAGGCGATGACGACGAAGCGGCGAGGTTTGGCGGGGCTGTTTTTTTCTATCTTGCGCCAAGAGGCGAATCAATACAAGGGGGTCGTCGACTTGCGCTGCGCGCACACTGTGCACATCGGTACGGTCTATCTATCTATCTATCTATCTATCTATCTATCTACCTACCGATCTATCTACCGATCTTTCCCATACCTATCTATCTATCTAGACTATACATCTACCTTATACAGTATCTACGTTTGATCTATCTACCGATCTCTCTCTGCTCATCTATCTATCTATCTATCTATCTATCTATCTATCTATCTATCTATCCATCCATCTATCTATACTATCTATCTATCCGTCTGTCCTCGCCGCTAAGACCCGCCGTAGCACTAAACAACCTCCCAACCACCTCCAAACACCTATCATCTGCTTCGTGTGACGGCTGCAGTAATGGCCATTTTTGTCGCCACTTTTCCCCTCTGAAACCCCAAAACGGCTATCAAATAGTCAACAAATCAACCACGACCAAACACCTACCAACAATTAACAATTCAATCAATCATTCAATCAATCAATAAATCAACCAATCAATCAATCGATCAATCAATGGAGCAATCAATCAATCAAGCAATCAATCAATCAATCACTCAATCACTCAATCAATAACGATCACTCAATCACTCCACCAATCAATCAATCACAATCACTCAATCGGTCGATCGATCAACTAGTCAATCAACCAATCAGTCAATCAAAACCACTCAATCACTCACTCCCTCAATCAAACAATCGCAATCACTCAATCACTCACTCAATCAATCAATCAATCAACCAACCACAATCACTCAATCGATCAATCAACCAACCAATCAAACAAGCAATCAATTAGTCAATCAATCAACCAATCAATCAATCAACCAACCAATCAACAGCGCTTACCTCCACCAGCAGCTCCGCGAAGTACGCCCCCGCGCCCCCTCTCGACCTAAAAGTATTACCAAACCCTGCGGACGTGCTGTAATCGGAAGCAGGAAACGACATAGCCGAAGCGTCCGAGCGATCATGGTAGCTGTTCACGTTTTGTCCCAGCAGGGTCAGCTCCCTCACACCTTCGTCGCGCAGGCGCATCGCCTTTTGGTCAAGGGTCAAGGGTCATGGAAGAGGGACGCAAGAAGAGCGGGGTTTGGGTTAGCAGGATGGCGCTTTCGTGGGAGGTAGGGAGGGGGGAGGTG
>JAYJMJ010000405.1:2055684-2078309 GCA_036873875.1 Laminaria ephemera
GCCTCGGGGCAGGAGGCCTCATCGAATCCAATACTTACATTGAATGATCGGCGCCAGCGGAAAATAATACTGCAGTAAAACAAAGAATTTATGAGTTAAGGAGCCCCGTCGTTCAGAACCGTATCAGCCGAAATTGATACCGTTATCGTAGCACGCGTCGACCTCTCTACTCCTCGCCCCAGCAACCCATTTCGAGAACCGTTGTGAGCTAAGCCGAATACACATTTTACCCAATCACGTGGGCACCTCCACAGTATATGCATTAAATGTTTTGTATTTTTAAATCACTGATTCGAATCCAAATATACGGGTAGCTCCTGAGTTGCGGAGTTCCATCATTGGCGAATGCTCTGGCTCAACAGTGCGACCCCTACGGTGGTGGCTCACCTCAAAACGAGAACTAGTACATGTGGAGAAAAGGTATGAAAAATAACAACGAAACTGTACAATGTTGTGTACTGACTGTCACGACTGAAATGTGTTTGTCGCTTGCTGCGATAAATGTAGCACTGAAATATTTACCGAAGGACGGGACTCCTTAACCCTAATTCGTCGGAATTTCGTCATGTTTATATGCACTGTTTTCCCTACAACACCTAGGCCATTGGATTGTTTATCAGGCAGTACTCTTGTTTTCCCCAAAATTATTGCTTGGGTGAGGTTCCACGCACCACATGTGAAGATCCTCACAAAAACCATACCGCGTCCACCTCTGCCTTAGCGTTCTTCAGTTGTCGGATCTAAAGTTAGTCGGTAGGCCGTCAGTTAAGAATTCCCGTCAGCGAAAAATCTTCACACATCGAACAGAGCACGATCAACATTATCTAGATCATGTATGTGTCGCCATGTATTATGCAGGATCTGTGTAGTATGGATGCAACCAGGCAAACATGTGTTAGACCGTTCTGAGCATCCGACCCTCACCCGGCAACATTGACGATGGGACACGCAGATCATATAGATCAGGGATCTGTCTCCCCTAAAAGACTCAGGTCAATAATAGATATCTGATTTGTTAGATGTATGCAAATGTTGGTTTCTTATTGTTCAACCCCTACCGTCGCGTCACGGCTCTAAATGGGGCGATTGAATACGTGTTGGAAAGGACACGTACAACTTGAACGACAATGTACGATGTCACTGGCTGTTGATTTTTTCTGTTTACCACCTTGCGGTGTGCGTCATATGCGTACCCGTCAAACCCACGCGGGTTGTTCAGTGACAATACGTATGACCCAAAGGTGCGGGGTGTCTCCTCAATTGACAAGATCCGTCGGACAGATCACTATCTAGATCGTCTAAACCTTTTTTCCGTCGTCATGGTATGCTGTTCAGGATCTGTTTAGTATAGATCCAACCCAGCAAACAGGTCCAAGGACATTCTGATTATCCCTCTCTCACCCGGCAATATGATCACATATACAAGGCACATGTCTCCCCCGATAACCAGGTATATGTTTTCTGGTAAAGAAACATGTGATGAGATGGGACCTGATACGGACGCGCGCTACGATAGAGGTAGCAATTTCTAGGAACATCATTTCTTAATGACCGGGTTACTTGAGCCACATTATTAGTCGGAATGCTATTCTTGTTCTTTAATGTGAATACGCTTTATTCCCGAAGCCGTGGGGTTGGTCATCGGGTTGCACCGTTTTTGTGAATTAAAAACAAGCTGTGAGGTGTAGAGCTACTCAAGGGAGCTGCCTCAGAAAAACAATTATGCATCATTACCGTACCATGTGTCTCTGTGCTGAGAGAAGAATCGTTGGTGATCAAAAGCGCAACCCCTGCCGTCGTGGCACGGCTCTAATTTGTCATCAATAGATGTAACAAAAACGCACAACGCAAGTACGTGTGGGAAAGGGCGGGAACAGCTTGTACGAAAATGTAGAAGGACGCATGCTCCGGTAGAGGTGTACCGCTCGTTTTCGGACGGTCCTCACATGAGGAGCTAGATACCTCCCCCGAAAACAGATTTTAAAAAAAATGTTTCCCGATAAACCTCATGTCCTCGTCTTGGTGTGTAATGAGACATCTTGCAAAACGAGATTGACTTACCGACGACTTTGGGTTATTAAGGAGACCCATCATTCACAAACCGTTCCAACACAACCACGCCAAATCTGTCATAGCACGTACTGTATGTATCTAATGAACATCACTGGCTTTCAATATCTAGTTAGACAAGAGACGTGTGCCACGAAAGATGTGGCACTTGCTGGTCAAACCATTTATCCAAAATGAAATGATGTAATGCCGCACTTAGTGTTTTGCAATATAATTTGTCGGGTACCTCGGAAACATGGTCCGGTAAAGGTACACCCTTTCTTTCTGAGGCTTGTCACATGAGGAGCTCTGTACCCCACCAAAAAAAAAAAAACCTTTGAGAAAATTGAAATTGCACCCGCGATGAACAGTCCCATGGCCTACATATACAAACAAATCATTTTGCAAAACAAGAATCAACATCCGGAGATTTAGGGGTAAGGAGCCCCGACACCCAGACAAACGAATACCTATAACATGCTACCTGTATCGTAGCACGCGTCTTCGATCATGGGATCGTGAATCGGTTTGCACTATCCAAGTTGTTCACAATCAAGCTTTGCGTTCGGTATCGACCTCCTCGATTGCAGCTAACCCTCAGAAAAGTATCCATAACCATCAGCAGCAGCATACGACGCCTCTTACGACAGAGGTAGACCTTTTTGAATGAATGGGCTTCATAACCCAAAGTCGTCGGAATTTCATTAAATTTTATTCCATTTTTGTTCGTTGTATTCATAGGCCACTGAATTGTTGATCGTAATGCGTTTTAATTTTCCCTCCAATCAGTTTTTGGGTGAGGTATAGAGCTCGTCACGTGGGGAGCTTCAGAAGAATATTGGTCTTCCCCTAGCTTGGCAATGCGTCATAACCTTGACCTGCAAGAAAACGTGAGACACTTGATTTACCACTCTAAGCACCTGCTCGGAAAACGCAAAAACATAATTGTTTTTGACCATGTCACAAGCACTGGGACTCTTTGGGCACACCACAGCAGACAGTACATCACTGATCAAAGCTTCGGCGTGGTAAACGGGGCATTCTATGTCCCCTTAAAGAGCATTCCTCTAAACCCAAGTTATACTACATTAATTTCGGCCCATTTCATGGGTCCTATAGCGTTCTGGTGCTAAGAGGGTTAAAACATGTCCTGTGAACACCCACCAACCAAACCTGGAACGTTCACATACGAAACTTGTATCATTCACATAATACCCACAGCCTACTTGACCCAAGGGCCGCGACGGCACCTGCTGTATACCGGAACACACACCACGAGCAACCCATAGGTGTCGTACTGGCGCTAACGTACTGAACCGTAGACCAGTTACATCGTACGTGTGTAATGAAAACCGTCAGTTGTCAACTCTTACAAATAAATACTCCCGTATTGCGTTTTGTTCTTAAGTAAGTGCTGACTCTTGGTCACATATCCAACATGCATATTATATCCCTGCTCACAACTAGCGGTACCGTTTTGATGCGTGCATTAGTCAACCATCCACCACGTATATTTCACGAATCTGATGCAAGGTAGCGGCTGATGCTGTTGCTGCTGTAGACCTCCATGTCCACCCCACAACAGGTGTCTATACGTCTGCCCTCGAGAGCTCCACCTAGTCTCGTCTTCTCCAGTCGGCTACTTGTATCATTAAGTCGTCTCACACGTGGTGGGAATGATGCGCTGAATACTAGAGCACTTCGTAAGGCCTGCGATCTTTAGTATAGAGGGCAGCGGGATGGTGGCGTGCGGGAATCTACACGCTCAGGACTGCATGGCGAATATCTGCGTCAAGGCATGTTTACATCAATTCTGCAAGCGGCGTCTGTCCTGTAATGTAGAGGCTCCAATTACGCCGGTCTACCGCAAGTAACATGCCAAGAACCGCATGTGAACGTGCGCGTCACGCTTTGTTTACATGTCTCTTCCACTAGGCAACCAACGTGTAATGCCGAGGACGGCGAGACGGCAACGTGCTACAAACAACATGCCGTGGATGGTGCAGTGAACGTTATGTCTAAGTGTTGTGTACTGGGCGCCTGTTTCAAGCGGCCGATTATAACCGTTGTAGGAAGCAAGGCACGGATTTCTGCAAGCGGCTTGATTAGGACGGCATGTTGGACGTGCTAGCTGCAGGTTGATCTCGGGCGCCTGTTTCTCAAGGCCGACCATGAATTTGAAGGTCAACACGATGCCATTGTTGTGCAAGCAACAGGTGAGGACGACATGGAGAACGCTGTATGTATATGTTGCTCTCAGGACTCATGCACGATAATTGCGAAGGATATTATTGATCGCCACAAGAAACCAGTGTACTCCAGGGGACAATCCTTGAATGGGATGGCAAACATCCGTCACCAGCGCACTCTTGAAGACCGTCGTACAACACGGAATGCACGGTTTTGTACCGATCTATTTTGCGGCTACTTCAGACGTGAGTGTCGAGGACGACAGTTTTGACGGGGTGGATATCGTCTTCGATTCATCGTATGAAGTTGCAGACGGTCGGAAGCGATCGAGATTCGAATTAGACAGGAAGCTGTTTGCCAACTCTCTTCATACCGGCCGCTTCGAGGAAGGGAGGGGAATTCATGCTGTTGATATCGATCTCAGGCCAACGTCTCTTCCAACCCATAATCCTGTTGTGTCCGGACGCGACGGCCACAACGTCATTGCCAAGCCCACTAAGCTAACCTGCGAGGTTGTGTGGAAGAACATGAGCACCTGACCGGATAAACATCAATCCAACACAACCGATGAAAACGGAGATAGAGTTTGCCGTCTCTGTTTAGATCGTCATGACCCGGGCACAGCACCCTTGTTGTAGTTTCTGTGCACGATATTGGTGTTTTGTTGCTGACCACGTATTGGATCCAAGCTTGTCCACGGTTTATCGCCATTCTGGCAGAAGATGTTGGATCTGTTATGTTAAACGTTGGCACGCACACTGAACATAACGTTGGATCGAGCAGGCCTGTATGTGCTGCACGTTTCTGCTAACTGTTGCTGACCGTTTATTCAAATCTTAGCTGTCCGAACGAAGTTTCTCGACTCGATGTAAACCGATTCATGCGATTAGTCAGGTAAACCTTTGATGGATACTTGTCGGACGTCAGGTCAACTTAATACCATGCTTGTGTTTCATGATACTGTGTATGTGACTGTGTCTTCCAATATATTATCGGATATACGACATTGTTTTGCTTCGTGGTCCTAAATGCATTACAGTGTCTTCCAATGTCTGGTCGAACGAATATCACGGTTACCTTTCTTGGCCGTCCATACTTGAAGGTGTCCAGTACCACTTAGCAATCTACTACGATCGAGGCGGCCGTTTCAAACAGAGTAACAAAAATTATTAAGGCAAATTAATACCGGGGTGTGATGCGTTTACCGGTATAGCTGAGAGAATTGTGTGGGATCTGTTCTTAGCTCACAGGTTATTTAAAGATCATTTGAGGAGCCACGGGGAGGGTCAAACTTCCGCCAGTGTTCATTTTGCGACAAAAGGCAATAGACGTGGCGGCCGAAGTGACGGGTGCATCAAGAGCTTGAACCGATGCCCTTGATTGTCGTTAAGGACCCGGATTTCTTTGAGGTACAAGAACAAGAATCAAACCTATCGGTTATAGTGTGTTGTGGGGCTGAGGTCGGTGGCACCACACCCCGCATATAGGTGTGCGGTCCGCTACGGCGCTTCTTATAAGACGACCCCCAGAGGTCCATCCCGAAACCTATTTGGTTGTAACAAGTGTTCAGTCATATTGTTTTGCGTTGAGTGCTTTTTTTTATGTGCGGTACTTACATGGGGGCTTTCATGGGGTCGGCCGTGATAGGTTCGAGGCTTAGCGTTCGTGGTGTCGCTACATGTACAGTAGACGTGTGTTAGACCTTAAACGTGAAGAACATAAAGAACGTCAAGCTATATCTAATAGAAGAGCATGCATTGTAATGGCGACAAACATGCCTGTTGTAACTGAGCATTTCCCAGCGCCGTTTCATGACCATCCCGTTCACCAAGTAGACTCAACTGCCACCCTTCTAGAGCAACAAGACAGTAAACATCATGCTACTCATATTACTACAAGATCTCACCAAAGTCCAAGTAAAACATGTCCGGGCCACAACTAGCTGGTTAAACCTGAACTTAAGGAATTGTGTTCCTAGCATACTTCGTATGCCGCTAGCGGTATGTACTCGACTGCACGGAATTTTGAATCATTCTGACCCACATGAACAGCGGAGTAGGGTCACAAACACTACATTTATTCTGACGAGCCAACGGCTGGGGCATGCAGTCGCAAATTTGCCTCCACCAATCATAGACCTAAAAAAAGTCCAACAAAAGTCATGGGTTTTAAACGGAATACGAAAACATGTGTTCGATGATTGTTTCATGGACAAGCCGAATACAGATACTCTAAGACATGCCTGTAGAATAGTTTGTTTTTTACTTGTTGATTGGTACATCCCGTCCTTCTGCTAACGGTTCGTATCAAATTCCCAGCTACTACGTATCGAAATACTTAGTGTAGTCACCTTCCTGCCTTAAACGAATCGGCGACACACTACAGCGCGCACGGTGGCCACAACGGTAGCGTGGGTAGCACCGATACGAAGGTCTAACGCAAGACAACAACGCCGAGCTCGGTAGATTCCTCAGATTGCTGCTCGTCTAGTATAGGGTTGGTGGTCCACAGCATACGCCGACGTGCCTGCTTGATGATCGTGCCAATGGTCATGTCTTTGATGTGCATGGGTGAGCCACGCAAACACATAGGGCGAGGAACAACCTTGCTGGGACTCATCCCCGCGGCTCCAACCAACCCCCTCTCGTTTAATGAACCGTCGTCGAGGTTGTGCGGAGGCTGCTCCCTGTGGAGGACTAAGCTTGCCCGTTCGGAAAAATTCCCTACCTCGTACGATGAATCCGGGGTAGCAGTCGCACCATAAAATATATCGTTCTTGTGACTGGTGTTTGCAGTAACCGAAATATTGGTCGGTAAACCCAGTGGTGGCCTTGTTGTGGTACAATCATGTGCAAAACACATGCGGCAGCCGTTCACATTTCCGTTCGTAGCATGCACTTTGGAGTACGCCGGCGTGTTGCTGCCTTAGACATTCTAGTACGGAAGTCTCAAGCAGGGACCATGAATACATCGCTTACTGTAGACGTTCACCATACCGTCTGTATAAGGTGGCTTGCACTACGCCGGCGTCTCACTGCCCTTAGTCCTATATATCGAATGCGTACTCTAAAAGTCATGTGAGCAACGCTTGGTGTGGACTTTCACCGTGCGGTTCCTGAAATGTAGCTGGCAGTATAACGGCGTATTTCAACCGTAAAATTTGTAGATCGTGTGCTTCGTGCACGTATCACAGGAGCAACTCTCGTTCTGAACATTCACCACGCTCTCCTAATCATGTTGCTTTCGTTATACAGGCGTCTTCTTACCGTTGTCATTATAACTCAAACTTTTTATTTGAGGGCTCGTTTGAGCGAGTCTTGCGGCCGATCTTGAGCATACCGTCTCCAACGTGGTGCTTGCAGCATTTCGCCGCCATATCTCCCTCGAACGTATATTTCGGCCGCTTCGAGCAAGAGTCGTGATATAACGCGTTGATCGGATGCCTACCGTCCCGTCTTTGGCTTGATGAGTGCAGAATGCCAACTTCTTTGTGCCGTCCGCATTAAAGGACGGCGACTTCGAGCAGAAGACATGTGAACAACGCTAGCTGCGTGTATATACAATACAGTCATCAGCATGTTGCTTGCAATACACCGCGGTCTTGCTGCCCTCGAGATTGCGGTTTGGTTGCCTCGTGCGGGGGTCATATAAAGAAAGCATGGCGCTGACAAGTACCTTACCGAGCCCAGCATGTCGCTTCTGGTACACCGCGATATTGCTCCCCTTCGTCATCTCGTACAGGCGTCATGTGAGCAAAGCGTTCTGCGGATATTCACCATGTTGTTCTTAACATGTTCCGTGCATAACGCCACCGTTTAATTTCCTTGAAGTCAAACTTCTGGTATATTTTTCTTCGTATTGGCAACCCCCCATACTCGACATGACATGGGACGGCGAAATTACGGTTGCCAGGGATGGGAAGACGACCACATTTTAAATTATCTGGGCCCGCGTAGTCACACTTGTCATTGCGGAAGAAAGGGTATTAAGGTCATTCACTGGCATTGACGAATAATTTATTTGGGTTATCAATATTTATACACTAAGGAACTACCTAACGTCTTTGAAATCCCGTATGTCTTCCGTCGTAAAATCGAGGTAAATCTAACCCATGGTGTCGCACATTGATGTTACGTGAACAAGGTTAGTCAACGTCGAGGTTTGAGTGCAGTATTGAGGTAGTAATTTGAAGATACTATTATTAGGGGAAATGAGGTGCAAATCTACTGGAGCATGGATACAGGTTGGAGAATATAAGTGCCCATATTTATGTCGTTAACCAGGGCCTACGTACACGACATCCGCTGGCAGACATTACCATTCCGATAATTGCGTTATGGTATCGTAAACCTTCCACACGTTTGTGGCAATATATTCACGTACTAGTTTCGTCGACGTTTGTAACGTCTTATTGAGTAAGTCTCGGCGTCGTTTCTGTTTCGTTCCCGGGTGCAAGATAATTTGTTGTTAGGAGACGCGTGCGATGAACCGCCGGGGATTCAACGGGCGCAAATAGTATTTTTCAAATTCTCAAAAGTGAATACACAGTTAGCCGTGATATACTGGTATTCGCACGTTCGAGGCACATGCTGCGATAGAGGTTCACCATTTGTTTTCTGGTGCTCCTCAATCGACGAGCTTCATACCTCACCCAATCGAATATTTTTTGTAAACTGAAACTACCACCGGATGACGAACCCGTGGCGTAGGTATAAAAACTATTCGTCTTTCAAATATGGAAGATACTCAGACGGTTTTGGGTTGAAGAGCGCTACCTATACCATAGAATGCGTGTTAGACCAACTCCTGCCTTCATTGCCTTCGGATACTTTATGGTCACCTCCGGCTGGCCTGAAGGTTACACCTACCGCTCGTCCACTGTTCCACCGCAATCTCTTTGCGGATTAACGTGGTCGTTGCCTTTTGCGGTGCTGGGACTCAGACCAGCGCCAACATTAACCTCAGCATGAAACACCTGACTGATACTCAGGTCTTTAGTAGCCACAACGGGTGCTTTCACCACCGAGTGCGATCGAGTGGCGCAGTCGGGGTTGGGCGTTACAAGTCGTCACAACACAGTGTCACTCGTAACACCTCGACAAGCACGATCCCCATCGCGGTTTAGTCTGTGAACTCCTGCCGCGCCCGCACGTACAACGATATGCGGTGCGTTAGTTCCCATCATGGCCCTTGGGTGATTATATTGTTCAATCTAACGAGCGACGCCTCGCAGCAAGTCGATGCCATGTTACTGGCGCGAAATCTACGAGAACTAGGCAAACCGTTCACCTCCACCTTAGTGGATTTTTCTTCTTGAAACAAGTGTTGAGTAGACGGCACCAACCCCGTATCATTTGCTAACCATACCTCTAGCGACCTATAAGGGATTGGCAAGTTTGTCACGGTTGACCCCCATTTGGTTGTAGGGTGCGTACTCTTCCATTTTTTACAACCAGCCGGACCCAACAACCTCTGTCACGGGATAATCCATTATCTGCTATGTCAACGACTGCGATGGCGGCGACAGCGCAAATAGTCGTTCTTCTTCCAGCACGTTATCTATGGTGATGGAGGTGTGACTTGTGTTCTGACGTCCAATGGGTATCCACCAATCCCCAATCATAGTTTCCGCTTCCCCACACCTCGGCCAACGGTCAACGGGTGGGTCTTTGTGAACATACTCCCGCCCACAACGGGCGACCAATGGCATTGTACTCAGCATACAATTCGCCATTTGGCCAGGGGGTGCCTTATTCCCGAGTCAAAATGTATGAGTGAGTGGGGTAGCTGATGCCCGGATCATGCGCGTAGCGCCACGTCTCTGACGCATCGTTCCGACCTAACTTGTCATCAGACCCGCTACCTTATATCGAGTTCACAACATAACGACAGGAAGGTTGGTCGTTCACTGGGGAGTCGCCACGTCGACCAAGAAAACCAATATATGTCGCCGCCGAGGAAAATAGTTTGGCGCGCTTGTGTGACCTCTTCGCCGCGGGAAAGGACGGACATATATGCGGTAGTCACGCGCCGTATATCATAAACACAAGAAATTCGTATCAATAGCGAGTGAAGGCTCGCTGTAACAGTAGACTGCTCAATTACTTGCGTCAATTGCAAGCTTGGTACAGTAACGAGACCTTCTGCTCGGCCGTGGTTTGGTCCCTTCTCGGCAGACTTGGTCGCATGTCCTACGGCGCTGTATCCGATTCTCATGCAGAAGTCGCATAGCCGATACCTCTATGTCGTTGGATAGCATAAACCTGGACTGACGCCATTATAGGGGGGCTACCCCCGCTTTTACTCCTGAGTTTAGGTCTCTTGCTGAAGATGCTCGAGTATTTAACTGGCCTTGTCGGCGGGGAAGACAATCAACTCCATGGCGGTCTTTTCGTGGACACAAACAAATAAAGAGCCTGCGTCGTAGAGATGGAAACATATAGGGGAACCACTCACATGAGTGACTCCGAACCGCTGTGTGAACGGATACCTTAAATGTTCTACCCCTACGGTAGCCTGGGTCCCAGTACATGTGCGTCACCGGTACATATGTGTCACCAGGGTCTGGTCTCAGAAGCGATTGCTTCCTCTTCGCCGGGTACCCCGAGTCTCGAACACCAGTTTTCGGTTTAGTCAATATCTCATGATGCAAACCGATGCGTCAAGAACTCGACGCCTTTATGTTACCACAAAGCTGTCCGGAAGGGCGGTAGTACCGGTTTCTAGATCCTTCGGTTTGATTTCATCCAGACGGATGTTTCAAGTAAGCGAAGTGCATGTTGGGTTATATGGTCGTCACGATTATCCCCGCGGTAAGGGGTTTTCTCCACGGAGATGTGCGCTTAACATCTACACTGATAAGACATCATACCAACGCTAGCACCGGCATGCTCTTTCTTACGATGTATACGGCCGAACCGGCGTGAGCTTCACTCTCCAGTTGACTTCAGTCACAGGTCCATTGTTTACATTCATCACCAACGCAGGCTTTCGAGCCGAGCAACATTTTTAGAGTGAACTGCTCACCAACCGCGTGGCCAGGGGGGTCCCAGATGCTGCATCGGGAACTTGACGATTCACACAGGTAGATGGTGGAGAAGCTGAGTTATGGCACGTTGGAAGCAGAGGTCGGCAACAGAGTGGAAGTGGGAACAATCTTGACCAACCATTGGCGGAATTATTGGTCGTACGTGAAGGTTCCTGGTGTCTGGTTTTGCTTTTTGAACTCAATGATGCAGCTGCGAATGTCCAGAGAGGGGGATCAAAATTGACGGCAACCTCTACCATAGCCATCAGGCTGGTTGATAATGAAATCCGGACATGGCAAGGGTTCACGTTTATGTCGAAGTCCGACCATGTCCTGCACAATAGATGGGTCAGTCCCTGTTGTTTACTCCTCTCGCTTGGTGTTCTACACCCAGATTTAGGCAGTTCGACAGTATCATAAAAATATACTTTGAACATAAATAGGTTTTCGTTCTCGACAGGTGGTAGTAGAAAACGAGCACTAATATATGGCCAACAGTCCTCGTCATCTGTCAGCGAAAATTTTCATTGGTGAATGTATGAATGTTTCTGTTCATCTAGTTGTTTTAGACAACATTGCGGTTTATATTGAAAGTCGAAGGGGAGCTTGAAATGTTGTTTACTTGTGCAACATACCAACACATGACGTACACCCGCGAGTCTGTGGAGCCGCGGTCGGGTTTCCGTGTATTCATGGCACGACGAAGGCGGTGAGCGTAGGATGAAAACACTTTTTCCTTTTGAAAGCGTGCTGTCATTTTTCGTTTTGGGTAATTACTCCGTTTACAGATAGGGGGCGTATCTAGAGAGGTGTGATGTTTAACAGCGAGCTTGCACTGCGCCGGTGGAAAATGATATTTATGGTGCAGTGACACCCTCTTACCTCCGAAGCCGCATTCCCGCTGGTAGTGTCAGGTCACTATTCCATCGTTTGCGTGAATGCCAGGTGCGGCAGCACCGTTCAGGTTTTTCTATTTCATCTCAATCTAATCATCCGTGGTTGTTGTTGTTCATGTTTCCGAGCTTGACACACTGGCGATTAAATTGTGTGTTGCGGTAGTGTTTCTACGATGACCTACTCGGTCACAAAATGTATTTCACAATCAGCTCAGTTAATCGATGTAGTTCGGCACACCACGAACTTGGTTCAATAGCTTCACGTAGGTTTGCAGTTTGGAGTCATTGGACATGGTTGGAATCCCACTTTCGATCAGTTGTATACATTCGAAGGGACTATCGTGCACGTTGTGAGCAAGCACTCGTAAGCGTTTAACTGTACACTCGTGCGGGTGTTCAAACGTTTGGACCAGATGCGCGTTCTACTCGACAACTTGTAATGGTAGCTTCATTATCTATTTTTTCATTTTGGAATGCTATGTAAAACGCGTAAACTGGGGCAAAGACAGGGGTAGAAGTTTTCTTCTAAAAACAATATGACTGCCGGTGATGCTAAAGAGAGAACCTACGCCCCATCCTTGGCACACTGGTTTTCGACGTAGTTTGATATATACCTAGGCCAGGGACTTACACATGAGATTCCACCTTTTGTTTTCTGAAGGTCGTGCTTTTTGTGGTGTGCAGAGCTCGTGATGTGACGAGCCCCAAAACATTTGGTGCTCCTGTTCAGTAGCATGTGTCCTCCTCTTTTCAGTTATATTTTATCCACCAACGAATGGGAAAAAATATAGCTTCAGCACACAACATTTCCACCCTCTCCACGTATGTTTATAAGTGTAGAGTGTCAATCAAACTCAAACGCATTCGCAATACATCGTTAGCTGGCGTATACCTGAGTTGTTGTGGCAACGGCAGATCGAGCTGCTCCTACCGACGGTTACCGTTCCCTCTACAGCAGCGCAATCTGCCATGGTATACGGATGCGTGCGTGTGTGGACCGAACCTGACCCCTACAGATCAGGTGCAGTGGATATAGCCACCCGGATAGTCACCCCTCAGGGTCGTGTGGGACTTGCGCACGCTCGAAAAATTAAAACCCCCGCGGCCATGAGAAACAAGGCTGCCGTCGGACTTGATCCAGTTACGTTCACCCTACCCATTCAGGCGTTGGTCCTCGGTCCTCCTTATTACCGAAGTTCATCGCAATCTTGGTGGGGATGTGGAGTCGTCAAGTTCATGGCTGCAATAGGTAGTCAGTTATCTACCGAACGTCAACCTGAGCAATAATTCGTTAAGCTGTTTTATGTTATACAATCTGGAGCGCGCGCTTTGATCGGCAAGCTAGCGATCTATAGTCACAACCAGAGTTGTTGGTTGTCGCCCACGATTTCATGAAAGGGCGCTAATCACCGCAACAAAGGTTTGCCCTATGATGCGGTGGATAGGTTCTAGAATATTCAGATGTTAGGGTTTTGCGCGGAACCAACCGAACGTCTCCCGACAACACCACAAACCGAGTAGCTCCTTCATCCTCACCTCGCGCCGTAGATGATGTACCTGCGCCCTAGGGCATTATTTGGTTCATTCAACTCTGCCGTCACGTATGTCAGCCGTGGCCATGGTACAATATAAACGTTACGTTTAATGCTGGACCTGTGCTGAGGAGGTTGTTCAGGTTTTGGTGAAGATAATGTGTTATCATACGCTAACGGTATTTCCGACTATGGTTTATCTTTGGAACGACATCGTTGTGTGCGGCTGTAATTATCGACGCAATACCCAACGTATTGTTGATGTGGGTTATTCGAATACCGAACAGGCTGCCGATAGAGCTGGAGAATTCCTCGTTGAGGATTTCCTCGACCGACAACGACTTATCTCGCCGTTAAAACATGTTGGTCTAGTGTCACAGAATGATTGGCATGCGAACAGTCATCCGTCATGTTCGTTCTACTGTTGTGACACATAGTTTGCCGGTGGTACTCTTGCAACAGCATACTAGCCAATTAAAACACCACACGTAGGAATCATGCATCGGATATCCACGTTCAGCAATGCGTCTACGGTGGTACTCCGGCCGCACATTCCTACCTCAGTATTATCCAGGGGGTTTAACGAGTGAGACCATTTGGCACTGGCCGTGTCGTACGCGATTATTGCATGTTTCTGCGGGATGCGCGTTAGCGTCGTTGAGTCTGATGCCCTGAATCAGGCTCCGAACAAAATGTTTCATTTTTCCACTCTTCGGTATGACGCTAATGTATAACGGAATTATATGTCCCTTCTTTTCTCACACCAGTCATGTACATTTAAATACGTCAGCATGATTGGATACTCACAACCAACTTGACATTCGTTATCCTTGCGGCAACACCACCTAACTTATGCCCCATACCTGCTAGTAACTTGCTTCAAGCGTGCATATTGCTGCTCAGTTCGGCGTCATGTTTGCATTCTAAAACAAGCTGATATATTCAGTGCATAGTTGATATCGTATGGAGGATATATTTAGGTTCTTGGATGCGCGATCATGGTGGCAGGACAAAAAGAGTAGATGTGTCCCCAGGTATATATTATCGTGCAGTCATGACATCCAAAGCGTGGTAGAGCAAGCAGCATAGTGCGCTTGAAGTATGGACCTAGAGGAAAAACGCCTCTTACCTCTAGGTATTCCTCCGAAACGTTTCGCAGCCCTCTCGTACGCCGCGTACACTCAACAACCCCCCTACTACGTGAACGAAGAAACAGATCATCGCAGTGATATTGTAGAATGACGCCAAGACCACCACATCAACCAATCACCAAACACAATTCCAGTGTAGAAATAACACACACCAGTAGCCAAATTCCATTACTAATACCAGAATTTCAAATCGAAGTATGAAGAAACAATGAATCAGGATCTCGAACACAAAAACAAGAAACCAATAAAAAGCAGGACATAAACCCAAGGACCACAAATCAGTATCAAACTCTCAAGTTCAATAAGCTATACCAATACGTGGGGTTGGGTAAATGGCGGGGTATGTGCTTCCCGTCCTGTTAGTGAATGTACACTGGCAGTATACTCGTTTTGGCTTAGGGAGGCCACCAGTAAATGGAACGGTACGTTAAGCTCTCGCGTTGCCACTAAACGCCATCCCCCGCAACGAACAGCGTCGTCCAATGAAAATATCAGTAAAGGAGGATTAAAGACAGTGGGAAATACGTGTCATTGACCGCGATGCACTTGTCGTTGTCAGTCGTCAGTACCACGGGAAGTGGAATGCAGGAAAGGCTGTCTGCGCGTACACCGCAATTGGCATATTTAACCTAGACCCACGCTAGGCCGGATTCTATTGGTAAGTTGAGCTGATATACCCGAGAAAACAGAACGTCCGGCCTAGCACCCTTACTAGGTTGGGTGGGCGGGGTTGATGGCTAGCGACAATGTTCTACTGGACGCATGTAGAATACTCGCGTATCACGACTACAATATATTGTATTGGCTACCCGCAGTCTATGTACAGCAGAATCTAAAACCCATTGCTACAAATGCAAGCAGAACAGAACGATATTGGACCCTAACCCCCAAGAATCACAAAATAACGTCAGAATGTCAAACCTAAGAATCAAACACTTATGCAAGTACGATGTCAAATCAAAACAAAAAAAACAACATAAACATCTCCAATCCAAGCGCCAATGCTCGACAGCCTCCTTGTTGGAAACACACCGCGTGCAGAGAATTGGCATCGAGATGACGACAGTTCTATGTCATAGAATCGACGTGCCGGGCTCTAACTTGTGAGCAGGGGTTTATTCGATGGAGAGGATGTGGCGGTGTCGCCGACAGCTGTCAGGGGGCGCTTAGAAGAAATACAAACCGGATGTCATATTCGGGCGTAGTGTGAAAAAAAACTCGAGCAATTTCCGCTTGAATTTGAAACTAGCATCCCAAATACGGAATTATATTCCCCAAATACAAATTGCAACTTTCCGTCTCGGTATATGTTATACATTGAGACATATCGGAAATTGGCACAATCAATATGTCAATCGCAGATCTTCCCTGTTCGTCACAACTGTCGTGTCAATGTGCATACCATCCATAAGAAATCTATACCCAGGAACAGGTTATCATACTCGTCTCTTGTAACCGCATGATGATCCAAAGCCAGGATCACTAAACACCCAAATAAAACTACTGTAAAGCCAAACGTTCACCTTCTGCAGTGGAGTCTCGGTCCAACGGCTGTGTACGTCCACTACATCTTAGCGTCAAAAATATAAATATAGTCTCATAACCTCATAATTCAAAACCGTATCCGAACGCACAAAATGTCACAATTCCAAATCCATGTTTATATCTCCAATCATCAATCAAGAATAATTATATGAGACATCAACATGACAATTTGAATCCAATGATGGAGAATTCCACAAACAATTCAAATAGTACCCTTCGCCAAGTCAATACATTCCTCTTTTTCCACGAAGAAAACATCAATAGCCTAATCAAGGGAATATTCTCAAATCCATTCTGAAACTCCCAAAACCAACGAAAATATATTAACCCATTACTAGTCAAATTACTCCAACACCAGTGATTTAGTTATTATTTAGGATGACCAGTTATACATTCCCTCTCAATTCGCATACACTCAAAAAGACTTTCTGGACAAGCCGTGTGCAAAGGTATCTTCTCTCACATTCTCGGGTGCGTGCTTCCATCATTATCTAGCATAGGGTTCAGCAATCCCGCATTTTTCTAGATTTTTATGGATTTTGTTTTTATTCTTATTTGCTAACACACGCTCTATCGCTATACGCTAGTCAATGGGTACGCAAGAAAACGTCCCTTAAGCACGAGTATCAGGTGGACTTGAATCAGCGACATTGACTCGATGTCGGACGATATTCGCCTAATATTTTACAGGGACGGTTGCCTCCAATGTTAAAAGCAACACTCGAACAATTATTAAGTCGATTCCAACATCAACACTGAACTACTCTGAATATATGTCACCTATCCAAGCATATTTCCACATACTGCACAGCTCGGACGGTGGGTATGATTTTGCAGCCTCAAAATATTTTGTTCTGCTGATTGCGTCATAAACCTCCCTTCGTCCGCATTTGCTAGGTATGTATTGGCTTCTTGTGCGTGCTAGTCTGCTGCTCGCTGTTCAATCACTTGGTCGAGTACAGACTGTGATTTGCAGCACCATCGTTCGTGAAAACCACACCCTAGCGGAAGCAGTCGGTCAGCAGGACGAGGCTGCGTCGTCTGGAGCTGACATATGACGCCTGTCAAAAATGGAAAAGATGCGTCAATATCGGCGGAGCGGGAGAGAACAAACCTTCCCATCGGACTCCTAACTTCGCACCAACATCCTGGATACTTACTTGAACTCCACAATACAAACGATAATGATGTTCCGATGGCGGACGACTAGTTCAAGAAATCCAGATATCCAACACGCACTGCGGTCTGCATGTAATAGATCCCTCAACTTCCGACTAAGTCCATAGACCAGCGTTGACGAAATGTTAATTTTAGAGCGTCCCATTCAACAACCTCAACTCTCGGCTATCTCCAGAAATCAATACCTCGCCGGCACAAGGTATGTTAGTAATCCTATATATATCATAACGAGCACAAAGAAAACTTCAATCAAGAAATAGTTCAGCGGACAACATCAGTCACAAAGTACATTTCATCCTAGAAAAATATCATTCGTCAGCTCTGCAGCTCCGACAACTACGGCCTCGGCCGGGTTTCTTCCTCCCTTGCCAGCCGGGCATCGCTGCCGATTCTGTTCTAGTGGATGGCATCCATAGAGATGGCAGCTGTCACCCGGTAGGGACAGATTCGATACCGGCGAGGGAAAGATCGCGCAACAATAACCTTAGAACATTTGGCGTTCACTCTGTATGCCTCAGTCATCGTTGCTCGTGATCAGTGTATCAAAAACGTCACAACATGTGTAGTCCGAACATGTGTCGAAATATCCCTTACGTATTTTATATCATTCGCAAAATTCGGGGGGAAATATAATAGTAGCAAACCGAAAGCCCCCGTTCTCGGAAGCCGTATAATGAACACCGACCGTGCAATACATCTGGTCAGGACCAGCCTGTGTTCCCCACATGTTTCTCCGCACTGTTACCTAGACTTGATTGTGGTTTTCGCATGTAAATCATAGCCACAGTGTAGTCTATGACCACACAGGACAGGGCCCATTGACTACGGAGAGGAATCATACCTGATAGAAATAGTAATACATTGTACAACTAGCTGAAGCAAATCATGCGCCAACAGCGGCAGGAGAAAATCGAACCCCAGCGTACATACTTGTGATGTATATACCTAATACGATTCGAACAGTTCTTGAACCCGGACGGACGCCATACAAAGATGACCACAACCGTATAAGCGAGTCAGACAAGGCGTCAACAAATAAACAAAATAAAACACAAATTATGCTGGACCACGCAGACTATCCTGGAAACGGGGCATTCGAAACGAACAAACAAATCTCAATTAATAGGCACACATCACGACTACGACGGCCAGACCCATAGAGTAGTGTTTTAGGGACGACTTCACCCTGTACGCCCCTCCCCCCCCGCCCTCCCCCTAATTGGAGTTAATACTTCGTGGCGCGTTTGGAACCGTCGCGCGTCGTCTTATTATTCTACTCCTCTCCGCGTCATTGCAATTCCACTATGTCAGGAAGAAAGCCACCCCCCCCTCCGCCAACATCGACCGACCAAAACAATCTTCCCTATCCAACACCATCTTCCCCACCAAACCAATCTGCCATTCTTCTGTCCTGGCTCGGGCAGCCGTTCTCACTAAATAGTCGAATGCCTTCAGATATTTCTCAAGTTTTCACATGTAACATTTTTCGCATTTTCCGGGAATGACTTTGTATTTTATCAGCTCCCCAAACGTCACCCTTTCCCGTGGGCGTTCCACTCCCGCACCGGCCACGAAACTCGCTAACAATGTCTTCCTTCTGCTCATTATAGCTCCGTTCATCTAGCAGTCCGCATTGACGAGCGTGTCGATGTAGTACAATGTACGGCCTTCGTCCAACCAAATTATGTCCCTATCAGCCTTGTTCGGGATCCACGCGACGCACCCATACGTTAGCGTCTCATCTACCTCGGCAATCAGCGTCCGCGCCCTTAATCGCAGACGCACCCCGGTCAACCATCTGGTTGCATTATATATCACCGCAAGCAAGACCAGAACACTTGTATGTGCCGTATGCTCTCACTACTGAGATTTCTGGCTGCGTTGATAGACCTGCCCAAATACCACAACGTACGCTCAACACTTGCGGCAGCCTCGACAATAAATGAAAACCGAATCTGGACCCGGATGTGGATAGACGCTGAATCACAACGTTTTCTCGACGGCCACTCTTTGCATGAGGGATTGCGAATATTCGCGCTGACGTACTGGCGATGGCATTCTTAAACAACAACGCTTCAATCTGTCGAACATTCGCTTATGTGCGTATACAAATATGATTTGCTTCACCGCGAGGGGTGTTCCGGATAGCTATATCTTGATATTTCGCAATAAACTATATAGCGCTCCGAAACATAACCTTCGATATCGATGTTGTCCTCCTCTCCTATACCCTCCCCGTTGATGAACCTAGCCGTCTTGCAGGTGACGAACGGGTACGGCGGACAGGTAATCCCACCTCAGTGATCGGTTCCTTCGCCCTGCGTAACACCTTCATCAAAATTGCGGCTTGAATCAGTACCGCCACGACCATGAAAACGTTCGCCGCGATGAGAACGCCAGAATAAGTCAACAGGGCATATCCCGTGTCATACCCGACGTCAGCCTTCATGAGAAATGCTACGTACATGCTGCCCACGATAATGCCGTTCCCCCACCGGTAAAGACCCATGTCTACTCCTCTGTTAAAGGGGGACAAAACTTCTGAAATAAAGACGAATACCATCGCACAAAATAGAGCGATGGATACATTTGCCATACTATTAGAAGGAACCGAAGCCGCAATGCCAGTCAAAGCTATACGACGGGTGCATTCGACAATTTCGTAGTAGTATCGAGACGGCTTGTATGAGCCCCATATACCGTGAAGTGGCCTCAAGTGCACCATTCTCTCACGGTCAGACTTGACAAGGTAACGCCGGTACGAAACCAACAGCCACGTGAAAGCAGCAGCTATGCCAATAGGGTAAACACCCACCATAACGAGCGCATAAACCTTGTACCAAGCGTGGAGAGAGGTCTTGCAAGAAAGGCTGTAGTCTGCGCGAAGGTAGATGTCTCCATCATCTAGCGCGTCGCAACCGAATGTTTGGAATATTTTAAGCGATACCGGAGAGTAGACAAAGAAGGCGACATACAGCACGGCAGCTTGGTGCTTGTGCTGCACCTCGCGAATTGCGGATTCGGACCCACTGTTTCTCTTCGTTCCGAAGAAGTAGCTCCCAGCCAGAAAGACCACCACCAGAAAAGGCACAATCGTGGCGAAGAGAAGACGGTCGTAAAAGTCGTTGTCGATCAAGCACGAGTACGAGAAGACGATGTCCAAGTCCAGGTTGACCGGATTGAGCTTGGAGATGAAGTTCGCGTACAGCTCAGGGTATACGTCTCCTGCAATGGCGTCAAACTGGCGCGAGGGTAACGGTGTTGAAGCAGATGATTTGTGGTGCAGAACATCGGCAGTCGACAGAAGAAGTATGGCCATAACAGGAAGAAATACGCCACTTGAACCACGCACTCGCAGCGTTAGTCACAGGTCTAAAATTGTCGCAAGGGATGTAAGCATCTCAGACGGGCTATAAACCACCTGACGGCATGAACTTAATGTCTGGAAACACAGCTCCTTGTTATAGCGATATCATCCTTGAACACAGCTGATCGCACTGACTGGCGCCTACAAGCTAGTGAACACGGTTAACAGGTTGTTTTTGGTGCGGGGTCATTTTCGCCCAAACTGTCTTAAACGCTTCAAGACGTCCCGCCGCGCATATGTGTGTTTGCTTGCATGGCGGCGTCAGACCTGTGTCATGTTGGAAATAGAGGCGTGAACGGCAGTACATTTGTGTCTTTACTTCCAATTGTCGTGAGATTTTGCCACAATGGCGGCGATTCACGATCCTCGCTAAATAAAAATTGTTCATCGATTCGTGCTACGATAAATGTAGCAGTTTTCGGCCAACAATTTTTGGATTGACGGTTCTTCTCAAATGAGGAACTTCAAAATGTCTTCAAATGTTTTCCAATGTCATTCGTTGCATACCAAAGTCATCATACTGTTTTACTAGTTGTATTCCAGAGTTTAGGCACTATCAGCATTTAGTTTTGAAATAGATATTTTCGAATGAGGAGCGTCAAAACGTTAGTCTGCACCTCTATCAGAGCACGCGTCGAGCGCAATGACAACAGAGGTTCATCTGAGCTCAAAATCGCAAAGTCCAGTTGTCCCATTCCGACATGTAATGTATATCCTCTTGGCTATCGAGGTACAAGGTTAGACTGGATATCTATGTTTTTCTAATTTACTCATTTCCAATCCTTGTGCTACTGCTGTACTGGTACTGCAGCACTGCTGTACTGCTGTACTGCTGAACTGCTGTACTGCTGTACTGCTACTGCTGTACTGCTGTACTGCTGTACTGCTGAACTGCTGTACTGCTGTACTGCTGTACTGCTACTTCTGTACTGCTGTACTGCTGAACTGCTGTACTGCTGTACTGCTGTACTGCTGTACTGCTGAACTGCTGTACTGCAGTACTGCTGTACTGCTGTACTGCTGTGCTGCTGAACTGCCGTACTGCTGTATGTATTAAACCATGCTACGGTAGAGGTGCACCATTTGTTGTCTGAGGCTTCTCGCTTGAAGAGCTCTATACCTCACCCAAAAACTTATCTGGAGAAAATTTAAAGTGCTCCCCGATGAACAATCCCATGGCCTAGGTGTACAATGAAACGCATTTTCAAAAATGTATGAAAATCCGACGATTTTGGGTTAAGGAGCCCCGTCATTCCGAAAACATTTCAACAAAAAACTGCTGTCTTCATCGTGGCACGCGAATACTTAATATGAAAGCCAAGACCGACGTACCTGCGAAATGATCTGCCAGACGGTGATAACAATTTTGATCGCCGTGAGTGGAAGCGTATTCATCAGGATCGCTCGACCAGACCAGCACTTCTGCTTCCATGAAATTTGAGCTATATCCATGTTCTCGTCGGCCCCATTGCGCTCCACACTACCGAGGTAATCCACGACAAAAGCGGCGAAGAGTAACATGGCTGTACCTAAGGCCGCCATAAGCCCTAACGCCGAGTTCGTGACACCCCTGGAGCATTTACGACAGCTGTAGGCAATCCCTGGCGCAAATTCTTCAGCACAAACCGCACAGTCTGCAACAGGGGTTGGAGATAAGCAGCTGGTAAGTAAGCACCGTATTTGAAAGTA
>JAYJMJ010000405.1:2096805-2108624 GCA_036873875.1 Laminaria ephemera
CGTAGTGGGGAGGGGGGAGAAGAGCCTGCTAAGTGACCCCGGATCTGAGTTACGACTAGGGAGGGAGAAGGAGAAAGCATAAGTGCGAAGATACTAGATGGGATGAGCAAAAAAAAAAAAAACTGGGCTGGCAACCAGCGCTGACTGCCGGCTCGGTAAATATGGCGCATCTGTAACACAAACTTTCGTTTTTGAACTGATATAAGGCCGAGAAAGACCGGGTGCTAGCTCAGTGACTACGGTGTTTTTCTAAACACAAAGTTTCGCCCTTGAATCGATAGTTGTATAGCATGGGAAGGAGAGAGGCTGGCTGCTATAGCTCAGTGATATTGATGTACCTCCTGTGTACCTCAAGACACAAAGTTCCGCCTTCGAACCGACATAAGGACGAAAGACGTTGACTGCTAGATCAGTGATTATTATTGCAAATCTCTGACAAAAATTTTCGCTTTTGAACGGATGAAAGAGGCAGAGTGTGACTGCTAGCTCGGTGGTTGTAGTGCATCGCTCTAACACTAGGTTTCGCTTTAGAACTGGCATTGAGACTGCTAGCTCAGTCATTGTGGTGTGTCTCCTAGCAAAACGTTTCGCGTTTGAACAGGCATAAGGACGAGAGAGGCTGGCTGCTAGCTCAGCGATTATGGCATTTCTCTAACGCAAAGTTTCGCTTTTGAACTGACACAAGTACGAGGGGGGCTGACCGCTAGCTCGGTGACTATGGTGTGTCTCTAACACAAGTTTCGTATTTTAACTCACTTAACCCTCTTAGCACTAGAACGCTATCATAAAGGGCCCATGAAATGGGCCCAAACTTATGTCGTATTACTTGGTTTTAGAGGCATGCTCTTTGACTAGACTTTGAATGCCCCGTTTACCACGCCAAAACTTTGAAAAGTGATGTACTGCCCGTTGTGGTGGGCCCAAAGAGTCCGGGCTCTTTTGACATGGTCGTGGTTTCTTTCAGCGACCGAAGAGCGCTGGGAAGATCTCTGTCCTCACGCTTATACCCTTGCAGTTTTTCAACGTTCCAGGCTTTCACGCACGCGGACTGGGTATCTCTCGATCCCCAGCCGGCTAGCTTCCCCATTCGAATGTGGTTCCGCATAGAGGGGTAGACAGCAATAAAATGACCTTTACTCAAGGTCATACCCGGTTCTATTCTCCCCGGTCAGCTCGTGAGGGACTCTAACCCCCTAAACCCTTTTAACAAGTCTCTTCAGCTTGTGGCAGTACACGCCTCACCCTACTCATTGAGCTTTGGTCCACAGACTTCGGATAGTTTTTCCCACGTGAGAGTTTGCTCATTGGTGCTCCCTCTCGAGTAAAAAAAACACGGTAGAGTGTTGAAGCCCAACTACAAGTATTGAAGCCCAAATATTGAAGCCTATATTTTGAAGCCACTCCAGCACCCCCCAGGCATGACTCACGAAAAAATTGCAAAAATCGGCGGCACGGCAGCTTCGACAACACGGCCACGAGCAGGGGTAGCTGACACAGAGACAAGTCGTCTGCGCCAAACCACACTCGCCCCCGTGCGTTGTGGCTTCATCGCCAAGATTTGTCGAAAACTTCCGCCAGCGATGTCAGCAACGTATCAGAAATCGAGTAGCAACGTACAATAAATCTGCACCAACATATTAGAAAACAGTAAAAAATCGACCAGCAAACTGTATACGACCTGGTATATATAATCTGTATTTCTAACTCCGGTTGTTGTCACGCGCTGCTGTGTTCTATTGTCCAGGACTTGTCCGAGATTTCTTTTAGCGAACTGACGCAACTCGTGGCAGGATTTTTGCTGGACTCCAACCCGCCACATGAGGACGTGCGTATCAACGTCAACCAACAAACTCAGGTGATGTTATATTCGCGTCACAATTAAAACACGTACCAGGCACCAGGTAACATGTACCAGGCAGCGGTTAACATGTACCCGTTGGGTTCGAGGGTGCTTGTGATCGCGAGTGTGGTAGCCGAGCGTTCGTTCCTATGGCGCGCACGAGAGCTGGCTGGCAGCACAAGCGACTTTTAGTAGTGTCCGACACTCGCCGCAACTTGCCAGGTAGTTGACACGCTCACATTTCAAAGGAATACCTGAATGCTGTACAGTTTGGTTGCCAAAACCATCCCCTGCCTACCTCGCTTGGAGATGCAGAGTTGCAGTTTGATGGAATGGAAGTTTCATTGTTTCATTACCCGCGGTCCGCATTACTTTCCTCGTAATTTCAGCTGGACACTGTCATCAAGTTGCTTCCGCGCCTTCAGTATGGACTCGACGTCAACGTCCGCTTCAACAGCATCCGTGGCTTCGAATTCACGGAGGAGATGGCGGCATTCGATATGAGTGGCGTCACTCTGCTGCACGGGTGGATCGTGGATCCAGAGGACAAGCGCACGGTGAGCTTAACAAGTGTTTCTCCCCGGCCTTCTCCTGTCGCACCAACTGAAACACCACGTGCCTTCCACCATCTATGTAACAGTGAACACTATCTACCAGGTACCAGGTATTTGACAGTGTTGGATATCGTGTCGAAATTTTCATGTTTCGATATATCGAAATATGGACTTGTCGATATGTCGTGTCGAACACGTGCGCGTGCGACTGTCCTCGACCGTCCTTGAGAGTGTGAACTTGAGGCGCCCCTCCCTTACATGGTTCGTGTCTGTCGTGGGTAACAGGTGGCCGTCATTGAAGGACTGTCGTACAACAAACTGGTGGAAAAACTGCTTGATTTCAGGTCTTTGACGGGCGGAGCCAAGGATTCAGAGCAACCAAGCTTGGATATAGCAGCGGATACAGCAGCGGACGATGGCGATGTCGCTGAAATCAGCTCGAGTCAACCCGCAGAGTCGGCTGATGTCGAAACGAACACCGATGATGTCGAGACGAAGACCGAAACGGAGAACGTCGAAGCAGGGGAGAAAGTGGCCGCAGCAACAGAAGGTGCAAGAGATAGCACGCCATCGTGTGGTCCTCCGGAAGGAAGCCCTTCGACGCCCGTCGAAGGAATGGATGAAGGTATTTCATTATTAGAGGCTGCTGAAAGTTCTTAAGTTGCGTCGAAACCCGCGAACCAAAAGGAACCCTTACGCAAGCATTTCTCAGGAAGCGCTCTCCTGAGAATCTTCCGCCCAAATGTCAAATGCTCTTGTTCCAGATGAAGCCTCGGCGAAGGTAGCATCTGATTTGAAGGAAGGGCAAGTGGCCGAAGAATTCTTCCGCGAGACTGCCAGCCAACTCACGTACTTCGGACTGTCACGATTGCACGCGGAGGTACGTGGCATGATGAGCGCTAAAATGTCCCTGCAGTGCTCAGAGAGCTGTAATGCTGTGTTACAGTAGCGAACGCCTCGGCGCCTGTTTTATTTCGCCGCACACCTCGCACTTTGAAACCTTTAACAGGTCCGCGAGCGACAGCTGTGTGTCTTCTTCCGCAACAACCACTTTTCGACCATGTTCAAGTACGAGGGCAAACTGTATCTGCTGATTACGGACTTGGGATACGCAAGAGAAAGCAGGTGTGAAGCGATGTTGCTGTTTTGATCGAAAATTACGTTCGCGTATATAGAATCCATGTGTCGGCACGAGGAAATTGTTCAGACACACCCTAGGCTCGCGTAGAGTGCATGCGGAATTCGGACACACGCTAAGCCAAGGGGCTCCTTACCTTTGAGAGCGAATGTCTCAGAGCGAGTTGTCTCAACCCGCAATCTCGTTTTGTGTTTTGCCGATCGCGTGTTGTCCCTGAAATTGTCCAATCCCGTCCCACACTGGAAATCAGCCTGCTTCCGTTTTGTTTTGCACCGCTTTTCGCTTGTGCAGTGTCGTCTGGGAAAAGCTGGACCAAATCGATGGCGACACGGAATATGTGGACAGTGACTTCACTCGAAGCTCTCGTTGCACGCCGAGCGATAGCCTTGCCTCGCCGTTGACGGGCAATCAGCAAGAGTGAGTGGGCACGGAGTTTCGCGTGAATGTATCCGAGCGCTGTCTGACTTGGGATGCTGCAGTTCGTGTTCCTCGCGCGTCAAAGGCTTCTGTCGGGATTTTCCGTTCAAGAATAGGACACAGGGTGGCGATGAAACGGACATTATATTTTGTCGTTGACCATTCGAGGGCAAGGTTCCCCTCGCCTTTGTGTAGGGAGATATCGACCGTCGAGCCTCGTCTGTGCCACAGGAAGTTATCGACCGTCGATCCTCATGTTTGTCACGGGTTTCCCCACTTTACAGCGATCAAGACTACATGCTCGCGCTGGCGCTGCAGCATGAAGATGCATCTGCACTCGCATCTGCATCCGGACCGACCCCTCGAGCGCCGTCGACAAGCCAAACAGCCCCTACGGGTGACGAGGCGGTGGCCTTGGCATTACACCAGGAGGAGAGAGCTCTGCTGGAGCAGCGAATAGGAACAGATCGCGCTGCTTCAACTCTTCCGAACGAACACCAAGGGGAGTCTTTGAGAGAAGGCGCTTCTCGCGGAGCAGCCACAGATCGCAGAGGTCTCCAGGATCGGGACAGGTGAGTCGCTTTGGCATTTTACGATTATTAGGATAATTATGTGATCGTGAAACCGTGGCGTTGTTCCAAGAACTTGAACGTTCGATTGGCGAATCATTCGTAGTGTTAGTGCCAAATATTTTTTTCCTTAGCATGAGTACCAGTACAACAGCTTTATTCTTCAGGCTCAGATATAACTACTATTCTAGTCTAGAGTTATAAGCACGCTTCGTAAATAAAATCATGGTATGACTGTTTATAGGGTTGAATTGTGCTGTTGGAATGATGTGCAGCCTGCTGCCCAGAAGACATGCACAATCGTGCCATCATGCTATCGTATGTTGGCCGACCAACACCAACGCAAAAAACGTCTGTATTGTTTTGTAAATTGAGGCAGTCGGCCTTCATCCGTCATCGTAGCCTTCCTATTGCCATTCTTAATTTCGTTGTCCTACTGTAGTTTAGTCGTGCGTACCAGGTACTTGGCATCTGACATAACTTAAGTTTCTACTATTAATAAGCGTCTATACTAAAGTACCAGGTAGCAGTCTACGTCGGCATCGTGTACGACTCAGTCCTGTGCAAACTCGAAGTGCCAACTATTCGTGCCCATAACACCCAGGGTTTCGGGGTGTTTTCACAGGTGGAGGACAACAGTTTATAGCGGTGCCTTGACCTCAATCCAACCGCTTGCCTGTATGCCATACCTTGCCCGGCCCGCAGGCGACGTCCAGCCGAGGCTGGACGACGGAACCGCTCAGAGAGTGGCACCTCCTGCTCTATCCAGTGAGGACTCGTGGATATTTTCGCGCACTGAGATTTGGTGTGGCGGGTAATTGCTGATGTCAAGACTTCAAATGGTGGAGCGTCCCCAACTGCGCCACGGCTGTGTAAAACATACCCATCACAGATTGTTATCTGTTATCGGGGTTGACGCCCGAATACGAAGAGGGCGGAGAACGCAAGACCGCGATTATGCGGTTGATCTTATATGCAAGCACGAGTGTTACTCGCGGGGCATTCTTCAGTTTTCATGCTTTTTTGTTTTGCGCCACCGGTGCAAAAAAAGTGTACATCAAAATACAAGGCTTGGGACCTGACACCTTGGTGTTCGTTGCGAGCTCTCCACACGCGAGCTTCCTAGGCAGGGCACCTTTGGCTATGGACTTAACATTTTTTCGGTTAAAAACCGAGGCGTTTCGTGAAACGTAAACAATTTTTTCAACAATTAATATATACCACCATGCTTTTTTTCGGAAGCGCTTACAAGCCGATTGTGAGGCTTTTTCGAGGGCTTCGAAGAGTGATACAGTATACATGCCGCCAAAGAGCCACAAGAGTTGAGAGCTCCGATTATTGGGTTGTACTGTTTTTCCAAAAAACACGCGCGCACCTTTAATCCTTTTGGGATTTGTCCAACCAAGCACCTGAACCTCTCCTTTCCTGTCTATGTAAATAAAACTAATTTTACGTCTAGAGTGGTCGCTAAGACTAGCCCAAGCAGGCTGGCCCTCTAACACGATGCACAGCACGACTAGCCCGCCGCAGGCGGGCTCGGCACTGTACCTGTATAGACTCCCTTACTCTTATCTCGGCACATCCGGAGGTGGCCCTCGGCATATTCTCCCACCTCTAAGCCATCCTCAGCTCTTGATTGCTCGCGGGAAAATTGATTTTTCAGCATCGATCCTGGGATTGATTTATTTTTCCTCTTGTTGCGTTTTTGCTTTTTTTTGTTTTGTTTTTGAACCACCTGCTTCTTTCGCGCACACCTCCAAGGCACAAACCAGGCTCCGATAGCCACAGTATCTAATCTCCGTACCGCAAGCACAGCAGAACAGCATGAAATCGGCCCTGCACAGAGCAGCAAAGCATACAGCAGTACGTGTCGACCAGAGTGTGACAACACAAACAAGCAAGCAAACCTCAAACAGCAAATAATGCCCGTTATGATTTTTTAATTTGAGTATTTGCGTTCTGTTGTAGGAGAAAAAAAAAGGCGGTACTCGTACGGTACTCGTAGCAGCAGCAGCAGCAGCGGTAGTAACAGCAGTAGCAGGACACACGAGACCAGGGCCGGGTCAGCGTCGTTGTGCGCCCGTCTCGTCGATCAACCCCCTGAAAATAGTTACAGCAGTAGCCCCCGTTTTTTTCGCACATCCTCGTACGTAGCCCAGCAATGCATGATATTACACACGTTGCCGCACCTGCCTCGACGAACTCTCCGCGACTTACAGCAAAATCAGCACGAGAAGGGCTGGCTATTATTTGTGCGTGCACAGGACCCGTCGGGACTGGGCTTGGTGCCGTGTGCGTTGAGAGCCGTGGGCAAAAGCGTACGAAAACAAGGTGGACTACAAACAAACTTCTCTACAGAGTAATTATGAAAAAAACACCCTAGGAGCCTTGTGTCCGATCCTCTATGAAGAGGCTTTTTTTTCCTTGGAAAACCAAAAAAAAAAAAAACTTGGAAAACCAAGAAAAAAAGGCTCGCGCTTCGCGCTCGCTCGCCTCCTTATAACTCGAGAACCCTTGCAAGATGCGTATTTGGTATGCCCGTATACGTCACTTCACTGAGCTTGGAAAAATATTTTCATGCAACGTTTTGAGTGTTGGAGGCTGCTTCTCGACTACTGCAAACCTCTTATGATGTGACTGATACTTTAGACCCCGCCTCCTTTTTATTGCGCTCGTATGCTAACGCGCTTTCTACAACTTCCTATACTCAATAGTCCACTTCCCCCCAATTCCACGAATGTCGAGCACGCCTGAAGCTCATGCGGGAGGCGACTCACCTTGCAGTTGTGTCGAGTAACTCATGTTTTCAAAAATCACTATTAATACGAAAAAGGCGGCAAGGCGGCAACACCGATAGCGGGTGTAACAGTGCAAAGCTTGTATATCCATGACGGTTTTGGTTCAGAAACAAGTTCATGTTCATGAGCACCAGGTACTAAATAAACCTTTGCATGACAGCGCACCACATAGCTCAGTTACCAAGGATTTTCGAGTCGTCACTTTCCAAAATATGGCAGCAACACTTTTTGAGTGCAATTACCACGTCTAAAGCGCGCGAGCTCTGCTCCACACACAAGAGGACCCAAACAGCGAGATATCGCCGGAGCAATCAATCAGCGCAGCGGCCAAACATTCACACTTTCGCCAAGTGTGTCCAACCAGGTAAAAAAAATCAAAACTCCGATAAGGCCGGGGCTTGTTTGCAGAGCTCGACGATCTTGTCCTCCACGTCATCGTGGAAGTAGGTCAGCTGCATGGACGGTAAAAAAATACGAGATGGGGCGTAAAGGAAGAGGACGCATCGCTTAATGTCGGCATGTGGTCCATATTCAACGAGTGATCAGAAGTGGGGCGATAATGAAGCAGACGCACCGCTTAACCTCTTTAGAATCGCAGCCTCATTTTTTGCGACAAACTACGTGGAAATTAGTGTGGATTTGTTTTCAGTAGTTTAAAGGGTTAGACTCTAATGTCGGGGTGTGGTCCGTATTCAATGAAGGGTTTAAAAATCAGACGAAATCACTGTTTATCGTGAAGTTTACTCGTATCGTACGGAACCACCTCACAGTTCTTACGGTCTCAAATGAGGACTGATTGCAAATGAAAAGAAGCAAACCGATGTACCCATATCCAACGCATAGATGGACACGAACAAAAAAACCTTAGTCAGCGACTCAACTATAGTGGTGTAGCAACACGTTTGTACGCATTACCCGTACATTAAAAACTCATACCTGGTACGAATGAGGAACTTGCATCATAATGTTGTGATTGCCGGTTCGTCCGACACTAGCCGTTAGCACAAGCATCCCAGGGCATTTTCGTGCCAGGTTTTGCAACAAGTTCAGAAGACAGAAGGGTAACCCTTCGGCCGGCCAACTTTGAGAGGCCCGCAATGAAAAGGAGACAGCTGACCGCTCTTTGCCTCTCATGCTTCTCTGCTCGTATGTTCGGCGATTGTCTTGTTCGAAGAGTATCACCACGATTCCGTTCAGCAAACCGACATAACAACCTCGATAAGATGCGCCGACGACATGCTTGGGTTTGTCTGCAGCATTACCAAGGGTGACACTAGAGCTGTCTGTCTCCTGCTCGGACTTTCACAGGTTCCACCAGTATATGTCGATGTCTATACAAGTTCGACCAGTTTATGCCGATGTCCGTATGCCCACAGGGGGCTATGATACACATCGTGCACATGTAGGCTCAATGAGTCTTACCTGTTTAATAGTGAAGTAATTTACAGGGAACACGGAGGCTTCGATCATGCCCTCTGTGTTTTCCAGCTTTATCCCTTTGTCCATCATGTACTTGACCACATACGTCATCAAATCCGACACTTCCACCTGTTTCTCAGCCCGCTCGCGGTATTCCTCCAGCTGTTCCTTCGACATCTGTGACAAACCAGGAACCGATAAGTGGGATCAGCAGTCAGCCCCTCACAGCTTAGTTGCTCGGCCAACACCGCCAGGCCGAATATTATGTCAATCGTTTGCGTCTCCTTGAACATCGTCATTTGTATAAAGAAGCAGCAGGGATGCCACATACACAACGTGCACTTGGGCTCTGCCATCAAATCATCAGCTTTTGGTGTGAAGTCGAATCTCACCACTATCCGGTGGGTTGAGGCTGTCTTGAAGTTGACGACGTCAACACCACATATGTAGCCTCCAGGAGTATCTTGGACGAACGACACGGTGATCGATCGTTTTTTCCTGTATGAAGGATGACAACGACAGGAAACGGAAAAAATGAGGAGTGCCGACAGACCGAAAATCGTGCTGTTCGAGTTAGAGGGGGTTTGTGAGTATAATGCAAAAGAGGATTTGCGGCAGATTGCGAGTAACATCTACAATGCTCTAGTGAGGATAGTGCACCAGATGCATCCCCACCACTGGACTGACCTACGAACTGAGCATGTACTGCAAAACATTATGGTGCATCAGCTGGTTCACCAATAGTTCCAGCTATGATAGCGTTAGCGACTGCCAGCAGCATGTATCGCTACCATACGTCCAAATAATAAGCTTAGGCGAAATACGAAATACTGGTTATGGTTAGTCCATTTGAGTGTGGTGCATGGTGCCCAAAATTCAAAATGCATCGTGAGTGGGAGATGAGCCGTTGAAAAGGGCGAGTCCCAAACGTTGAGACGAAAGAAATGCGGTCATGGCAAGATAAGAAACAACGAGAATGACGGAAAGAGCCAAAAGGAATTCCAAACAGGCAAAGCGAGGGGTATTTCGAAAGATGCAGACCTCAACGACTACAAACAAAAACGGCAGCAGAGCCAACGAGCCAACATGGCAAACTTGCCAGAAATGCAACAAACCATCAACAGTATCTCCAGAACGACAAGCGCTAGCGTCAAAAGAATCGTAGGCGCTTGCGATATACACAAGACACTACCCTCGTATCGTACGCATTGCACGAAAGTTCAAGAAGCGAACATCATTCCGGCTTCGGTAGGTAAGGTACAGCAGTAGACCGTCGAGCGCGTTTCAGAAGTACCGACGTGCTCATCGCGCCTTCATGGCAATGTTATGTTGTGGTTCACAATAGCCACTAGGAACCCCCACAAATTCGGAAAGTAACTAAAGTTGGCCCTGCCGTCATGCCATAGCCCGTTCATCTCCTGCTGTACTACTAATACCTCTCCTGCACACGTGGAATACCTAATTGTGCTTACTTTTACGATACTTCGAAGTATGTAGTTAATAGTGCAGGTTGCCGAGTAAAACGACGGCGAGGTCAATCTTTCACGACTAAAGCAGAAAACGCGAGACCGATTAATTGCGCAGCTTGCACAGCTGAGTATCGACCAATTTGACCGAACTCGCAGCAAACGTATTCGAAAAAAACACGTTGTGCGCAGAACTCGCGCGACCGACGGACGTATCACGTATCTCGTAGATTGCAACGCTGAGTGCTGAGTGTCAAGCCAAATCACAGCTGACCTGGCTCGTGCTTGTAACAACGACGTGCAAAACACACCCAAAAATAAAACAGCACGTACTGGTTACACTTATTCCGGTACATTATTCGAAAAAACTACTTGTAACGATAGAGCTACGAGTTCGTCTCCGCGAGGAATCGGGTTCATCCACCAGGTACACATTCACCACGGACACTCGACACTCTACACACGCAACCGATCTGAAGTCGAAGCCGGCCAATCCTGCGTACCAGCACAGGACAGGTAACAAGAAACAGGGTAATAAGAAAGGCAGACGGAGGTTTACAGGAATATAATAAATCCGGGAGCCGTTATACTGAGGTGTAGAACGCACCCTTTCCCAAATAAGAGACTCAGCCTGGGACGGTATTTCTGTTTCTTAGTCGTGGATGTCCTGTACTGTACATCACTACGTATTCACATTACACTAATACATCGTACACCACGCCTTGGCTTTGACTCACGTTGGTGCAGCAGCAGCCGCCGCAGCAGTTCCCTTGTCTGACATGGACACCCATCGGGAGCGCTGCATACCCGTTTGCCGCGAGTGGGGCCCAACAGGTACACCCACCTATAAAAACGAAAAAAAACACAGCAGAGGAACAAGAAGCCGGGTACCAGGTACAATGTAAAAAGCAGGTGCAGCACCAACTGTCAAAACAAAAGCTCACATATAATTTTGTACAACAGTGCAGGACCCCTATTAAGAAAACGGGGACTAAGAAAGTGAGATATACAAGAAAATAAGAAATTCGGATCCGTTACACTGAAGTTAAACGCACCCATTCTCAAATAAGGAACACAGCCTGGACCAGTCCTGTACGCTGCACGAGTACTCGTACTATATCACAGCTTGAGACGGAAATCATGGCGACTTTTTATCTTTGAACTGTTGCATGATGTCTGCTGCACAATCCGTAACACAAGGGAACGAGGGCAAGCACGATATCATGATATTACATCACACGCTAGATGTCATTATCACATAAACTAAACTAATTTTATGTGTGGAGTGGTCGCTACCACCAGTCCGAGAAGGCTTTCTTTTTTAATGAACTACAAGTAGCAAGTGTAGAGTGGTCCGTATGAATTTTGCCGCATTCGAAGCTTTCTTTCGTAATGAAGCGTTTCACTTTGATGATAACCGCAATTCCAGCCAGTTTTACGGTTACTTGCCCATGTGTTTATCATTTTTAAGAGCTTTTCTATGTCTTGGTAAAATGTACGAGTCACTACTTTTTTTGTTATTTAGCTTTCGCTAGCTTCGAGAGCTCGCTTCAGGCCCCGCGTTCACATCTGTCTTCGACCTCGCACAGTAATTACCCCCACTGCTGCTGCTGCTGGG
>JAYJMJ010000405.1:2123008-2133013 GCA_036873875.1 Laminaria ephemera
GGTACTCCACTACTAAAGCCCGACTCCCACTAACAACCCTGTCACACGCAAAGCAACCCCCAAGAGAATGTAAAAAAGACGCCAACATGATGAGCTAACAACAACAATAACAACAACGTCGACGTGGTGAAGGTGTCTTCGCCTCGGCCGTGCCGCTATGCAGCCTCCCTGTTCACCACTTGTCCTGCCTTCACCGCTTGACCTTGCCCCTTCTCACCTGCAACATGGCGTGCGGGCACGGAACAAATCGGACGTCGAGAGCTCGCTGGTCAGAGTGAGTAGCATTGTACGCCACGTTTGACTGCACTCCGTGCTTTTAGTCAGTCGAGAAGTATGTTGCAATTAACAGTGAAAGTAGTGGCGCAAAACAGGCGGCAGAGGGACCATTCTACCGTATACCGCAGCGACACCAAGAGACTCACGTTGTTCCCCGCCGGGACGGTGATGTCCTTCGTCCGGATGCATCTCGCCTTGAACGACGACCACGCAGACGGTTCACGCTTGAAGTGGCAGGGTATCGGAGTGTCGGCGACTACTCGTACCTGGCAAGCACCCGAGGGAGGAGTTGGGGTAGGGGGGTAGAGATAGCCAGGGAAATGAGAGTTCATTCACACAAGATTGTCATGGCCTGGAGCCAAGTATCGAAAAATCGCTTCTTCTACTACTACATTATACCAGGTATGAGTGCTACTAATAGCATAATATTATACGTTACGGTGAAAGACCCCAGCATTGCACGTAGTTCAGCTACACAGCATATCGCCGGGGATTGCATGTATCCTTTTTAGACCCTCCATTTCTACGTTTTATGTAGAATCCTTGTGCCCTCTTGACAGGGAGGATGTACCATCATGTTTGTACGTACAAATACCCGTTCAAGAATTTCGCGGTTTCACTATAGAGCAGAGGCAGGTGCAGGTCTAAAAATGTGCTTGTGAAGACAATCATTATCAAACTTAGGTTCGAGTTGCAGGCAATAATTCGTAACAGTGGACAGCAGCAGCAGTAGCAGTAGCAGTAGAACGACACACTGGATCTGCTGTTACACTAGAATGCTCTTGTTCGGGTTTGCTTGTCGGGAGTAACATAAAGAAACAAGCGGACCAGAAAGTACCTACGTACCATAAGTATTTTTAGTGTAGAAAGCAGCAGTAGTACAGCAGTAGCCTGCAATGTACAGCAGGTCCACGTATTCGTACCTGGTACGAGTACGAGCATGTAAGATTAGTCTAACGCTGGATTGCGAATGCATTTGGGTAAAATTGACACACGACACGTATGAAAATACATGGAAGCGTGGTCTATTTTTTCCCATCCGCCGGAGGATATAAAAAAGAAAGAAAATAGTCTACACAAGCATTCGTCGAACGGTACGGCTAATAACGGACACGCGCATTTCCAATGTATCATGCGATCCGTTTTACGCGCATTTCATGTGCGGGTCTTTTTTCATTTTCAGCCGAATCAAGGAAAACTAGTCAGGTGTGCGATTGCCGGGTTGCCGACGTGGGAAGCAGTACATGAACGAGAAGCGCAACGACAGTGGCGCATTCGATGAGGGCCAACCGGAATGGTCGTTCCCGCGGGCAAGGGAGGGGGCGGCGAGGCACGTTCATCTCGTATTCTCAAGCTATGTGTGCGCTTCATTCCTCTGTACGGGTACGGTATCCCCGAGAAAAATGGTAAAATGAATGCAGTTCATCACGTCCCACGATTCCAACTTGGTCCACAACGACGCTGCTACTGGAAGCTGGCCTCCCGAAAGCCGACGGAGCATACCTACAGCAAGCACGCAAGATAACACACACCCTCGGACGAATTTCCGAGCCGATTTTCTCCAAAACAAAGGGGGCACACACGCCCACACACATCTCGAAAATGCTGGCTTCGGAAAGATCTCGATTTCCATAGACGCATCGGCGTTTGTGTGCACTCTCTCCATTGTCGAGAAGGTTAGTCTCGAAAATCGTCCGAGGGGGTGTGCTGCCTTGGGTGTTACCAGTATACGGTATGACAACCTCCATGATCACAGTTGAACGCAACCTACCCAGAGATGGCACTGCACGAAAGGCGCTGGCATGGGATGAAGGTTGAATAAAGCCGCCCCATCGTCGACTGCTCTTCTTCATTTATTAGTCGACGGAGGAGCCCTCACCTTCCATACGCAGAAGTCCTCGCGCACCCCAAGGAAGCGGCGAGAAGACGTGGGAGACCGGACCGGCCCATCACCGATCCGCACTCTGCTTGCCTTCTGTCTTCAGGGCCGGCGCGCCGACCCAAGGGCCGGCAAGGGCCGGCACGCCAGGACAAGCACCGGGGGTCAAAAGCAGAGTGCGACACGGAAAAAGGAAACGGAACACGCCAAACGGCCGCCCAAAGAAGGCACCATTGAACTCTCTAGCAACTCCGCGTTTTTTCTGTAAACGCGCATACGCGCATATACATCCTGCAGCTCTGTGTTGGGATTGTGAGTAGTGAGTAGCGGGTCAGCTGAGCGACCGGGTGAGCTTGCGACATCTAGAATAGGATGGCGCCAGATAGCTTATGGTGGTGATCAAGCAATACCCTTCCTTACCAGGTACCACGTACCAGGGTATACTTTAGCACTGCACCCTCGTTTCTTGCGACAAACTACTTGAAATTAGTGTAGGGTTTTTTCCACAGGAATCTTCGGTACATGTCCTTTTTACTCCGAGTACATTCTACACTTTTGCAGTGATGATGTCGTTTACTGCTGAAGTCTCGGTAATTTGATTGCCATTCCAGCACGGATGATGAACAGAAATATTGGGCTTGGCTGTGTGTGCCTCGCTCCGGACCCCTGTTCACTACATATACGAATATGTTAGACCTTCCACAAAATACGCCATCATTTCACGTACGTACTCGGAATCCTGGACCTTCACAGGTCTTCCAGGGTAATACAATAACACTAGCCCACCCCTGAGCCGTGTGGTCAGAAATTTGAAGGTCCGAGGAAACGCCGGTTCCACGTGAACTGTTAATAGAACACGAATTAATTGAAGATGCGGCTTCTCAAAACCTGCTCCCACACCTTTTGTTGTTCTCACAGTAACATATCATCGCCTTAATCAAGTCCGTCCGTGGTCACAGGATAGGCTCCAGCCACTCTGGAGTGGAATAACACCTCAGTACGATCGTATTATAGTGCGCTACGGTCCGCGTGTCAAACTTGGTGTCATCGGTGCTTGGACAACTCTCCCGGTTGCCAGGTACCAGCTACGTACACACCAATACGCAAATGTACACTGGCTGTACACGGCGGCCAGTCGAGCCACCGGTCCTTCGAACGTCAAGAGTCGTCGATTACGTTCACCGCAGCGTGAGCGACATGACCTGTCAGGATAGGAGATCGTGGGTTTCTAGGAAGGTTTCGAACTACAATAGTGTTGACAGCTAAAAAATAACGGGGAAACGGACGGCTGCAAAACCTTCAGCAAATTGACTATACGTCGGTGGTTGATGTTCTGTTTCTTCAATAACAACGCCACAGAGCGAAAAAAAAGCCGAAACCGAGATTCGATAAATCTCAAGACAAGAAAGATCGCTTCGGGGTTGGCTCTATCCTGCGTCACTTAGGATTGAGCAATATCACAATTTTAGCTATACCCCAGCACTAACCTTGCGAGGACGACGGATCAAATCAAAAACAATATCTACTCGCTTTTCTCTCGAATAGCTGGTGCACCATGCTTCAACTTCTCTTCCTCTACTGACGTTTCAACAGCATCGACCCACTTTAAAAAAGGCAGAGGAAGCAAACTGCTCAAGTTGCACACTGCAATCAGCATGCCCAGATTGCGAAAGTCTACATCCGTAACCCCCATCGTCCGCGTCAGGAGAGCCCCTAGCTCAGAGCCGACGATAGCGCCCCCATTGAAAATTGACATCAACAACGCAAATAACGTGCCCTCAACCCCTGGAGGACACAGTCGGGCTGCCAACACTAGCGTCGGCATAAAGGCGATTTGGCCAAGAACCGCTAGCACAACGTCATCTCCAAAGGTGAACAGCTCGTCCGGGATGCCAAGCTGCCGATTCATATGGTAGACCAGAAGGAGCTGCGTCGTGCGTGGCATCGGCAATGGCATCAAACAAAAACACAGCGTAAGACCAGGCGACCAGTTAGACCACAACAAGGGCATCTATGATCTGCGAGAAAGAAAAACCTACTGCTAAACATGGCGGGAGTCATATTTTATGAAAGCTCCACCGTCTGAGCTTGCATCCCGGCGGTGCATCTCGCGATACTAGTTTTCCGGTACTGTGCAGAGTTATGCTCACGCTTACAACTCCACCCACATTTTGGGGGGTCAACCTACTTGGAATTAGTGTGGGAATCTTTTTGCAGTAGTAAAAGGGTTAACAGCGCCTTGCGTTTTGATTTACTTGGTGTATTACTTGGTGTACTGGTGTCAGCGGTTCACGACATCTCATGGATACGGCAGCATACTCTCTCGAACTTCAAGCGCAGCGTAAGGCAAGGTTAGGATAATCAACAAACAAAGAACATGACGTTGCCGTTGCGCACGCGTGCTACGATCGGGGTATTTCTAGCCCTTTTTGGCCAAACCATTTCTGACTGACGGGGCTCTTCAACTGAGGACCTATCAGGACCTATCCAATATCGTTTGAATTCCGTTTGTGTTTCACATTACTATTGGTTGTATACCTAGGCCATGGGATTGTTCATCCGATTGTGCTTATTTTTGTTCTTAAAGTGGATTTTTGGGTGAGATATAGAGCGCCCCAAGGGAGGAGCCTCAGACAAGTTAGTTGCACCTCTACCGCAGCATGCGTCTGCGGCAGCATTCTTAACCTCTTTGGGGCTTCAAGGGGAACAACTGTCGAACAAAAATGATGATTAAATGATCGGCCAAACGAAGCAGCCCGAGCTGCTGGGTAGGGTGTGTGTCCGAAGTGCAACTCTAGGAGCTGTACGATACGCGCACAGCATGCTAATGCTTGCACTGTTGCTCGCTCTTCCTAGACGGTTGATAACATCGCACTTCTCGTGTTTTCGATCGATAGAAATGGGCTCCGGAGGGGTTAACCTAACCTGGGAAAAACCGAGTGGTACAGACGCCAAAGAACTCCACAACAGCACCGAGCTGATTTTTGTCTCCTTGAGAAAGGATTGGAAAATCCAGACACCCAAAAGGCTGGCGATGCTAGATCCCAGTCTAACACGCCCGAGAAACTCCGGCCCGACCCCTGCGACAAAAAAAGGCGTCCGACGGGGCGTGAAACGCGCAAAGCTTCTATACGTCAGACATACCAGATCCCTTTTCATGATCTATGCCTTTCAGGGCATATATATCCCTGGTCAATATGATCTGCATGGCCTATATATCAGGTTGCCGGGTTTGAGCAGGATGATCTGAATGATCTAGCACACGTTTCCTGGGTTGAATCTGTACTCCACACATATCCTGCAAAACATGTCATAACGACAGATATAGGATCTAGATCTAGATCGTGATCTGTCCGATGTGTGAAGCTTCGTTGCAGCAGGCTAAGCGGTCGCATCGGCCGGCATGCCACCTCCAACAGTTTCCACGTTCGAAAGGAGCCATAAATACGCGAACCCCCACGCAGTAAAACATGGGCCGGACACCAAAGACGTTGGTTGACGGTCTAGTTTTGGACGGTCAAGACCTCTTTAGACTTAATATACCAGCTTTAGTGTGGGGAGATCCTTGGCGGCTTTCCGTCAAGGGCAAAAAGCGCCGTCAACCGACATATTTGCTGAACACTATTGCTGTAGGCAGAAGTATTCTACATCGCCCAACGACCGGCGGAGACGTAATCAGTACTCCTCACCTATGTCATTTGTCAGAAAATAGAAGAATGCCGAATCGCTCGACGGGGTTGCCCGCCACAGGAAGATGAACAGGGCCGGGAGCCAGACCGTTTTTTGCTTGATGGCAGACCAGAGGGCGGTTGCCTGCTCCGTAATAATCTGCTGCGGGCTTTCGATACACACAAGCGCCAAAGAAACGCACATGAGCGTTCGGAGTGAGCGCGGTAGAGTACCCAAGGGGGTTCTGTGTTTGCATGGTGTAAGAGGTTTAGTCGGGGTGAGCGAGTGCTGAGTCCGTCCCCCTGGCGGGGTTCACACGGTAAGCCTCGCTCAGAAGAGTCCGGGCCCCTGGAGATCCTGTATACACGAGTGTAGTAGTTCCTGACACACGCCTCATGCGCTTTTGGCAGCTCTTTTCCGCCCGAATATCCTGATCTTGAAACACGAGCAGAGAGATAGAGCTTGTCTGCCTCCTAGTCTAACATATCCGAATCGATTGTGCTGTGCCAGCATGAGCTATATATTTCTTGTGCGCCTGAACAAGGCCTGCAATATACATCGACTGCTACTTGTACGCTGCGTGCTGCTACGCCGTATGATGCCACAATAACCCCAAGGTGTGACCTCACCTGCCCAAGGGATCCTTTTGCCGCTGTTCGTCGATGAAAAGAGCACACACCGTGATCAACAGCGGCAGGTACGTTGTAATAGAGAACACTTCCCGGGTCGTCATGCGTTCGAGAAGGGCGCCCGAAAAGTACGCACTGGTGATACCTCCCACAGCTGCGCTGCCCCAGCAAAGAGATTGTAGCCCACTTGAGACGGCCTGTGACTCCGATTCCCTTGCCTGAAGAGGATGGTGCGCATACAAGTAGATGGGGGAAAAAAAAATTGAAGCCCACAAACGACAGCTACCGCTATTAACCCTTGAACCACTGCAAAACATATCCTACACAAATTCTAAGCAACTTGACCACAAAAACGTGGGTGCAGTTCTGAGGGGGTTAATACGAGTGGGTACAACGGGGTCCTGCCAAGTACAAACCAATAATTCGCCTCGATATCGAAGCCGATTATGGAGCCACGACAATGCTTTTACCGTAATGATAATACTTTGACCGAAAGGATAGATTTGTCTGTAAAAGTACGAAAACAAAGTAACGGACAAAACGACGTTTATTTTGCAGTGAGAATGAAGCATATCTATGTCGGGGATCTGGGTCAGAGTCTATGGTAGGTAGTAATCAGAACTGAGCACCCCACGAGCAGTCTCGTGCGGGGCTCGTCGCGTGCAGGTTAGCAAACGCACGCCGAACGCAAGCGCGTTGGGGCTCTTGCTGATAACGTGAGCAGACATGAGTCGCTGGATTGCTCAACCAAGCCAGGCATTTGAGCCTTTTCTTTCCTGTATCATTGACGCCTGGAGTCGGGCTGGCCTGTCTGAGAGGACCCTGGCTGGGTTGGATACCTGGACTGGACAGACAAGCAGCACAGGCAACTGGGGGAGATACTACTGTGACCATAACAGTAATATTTTGACTGCATGTTCGATTTCTAGAAGTACTCCACCAAGGCATGTTCCTTTGTGTTATGTTTCCTTTGTGTAGAAAGAGTAGCCTTCACCTTCTCAACGACAATGGAATCAGCCACGACATCGCTAATAGCAACGCCCAACGAAGCCACGATGCTTGCAGCCGTAGCTTCGAATGGGGTCTGCGCATAATTGGCAAGGTAGAACCAACCCGACGCCCCGATGAGCCCAGCAGATATCATGTAAGACCTCCTGTTGGATGAAACACAAAAGCGGTTGGTCAAAGCGCGTTCAGTTACTAATCGTAGGCAAAAAAACAACAACCTGGTCGTTCAGATACTATATTATGTTAAAAAAACATACGGATCGTAAACCGTGGTATTCGATTTCATTCGTATCACAAGCGGATCTATCGTCCGTCTTCGCTTTGAGTGTGTGGATACGTGACCCGGCGGCTGCGCTTCGTAACTGAGTTAAGAGTTATTGAACCTTGCACGGGTCCAGGCGTGCCTACATCAGCTGCCGCCATTTTTGGGAATCCAGCGGTTGTAAAGAGTTGTCATGTTGCCGGTCCCACAAAAAGGATGTGTCACCTACAAATACTAATACTGCTGTAGTCCGGACAGAAAACAGGTAGGCTCGATGTCAGGAAAAGGCAATATGAAAACGTGGAATTGGCGTCGATGTCGATGGTTATGCTTTATGGCGACGGGATAGGAGTCGGCAGATGCAAAGGACCCTTCGCCGCAAAGTGTTTACAGCCTGAAAAGAGAAATTTGGTGACACACCGGTAGGTTTGACGAGCGAATCACTATTTGACGTCTCGATTGGCCGACGTGCAGACCGCTACGAAAGGTCTCGATTGGCCGGGATGGTTTATCCATTGGAGCATGCGATTCAATATTGTTCTCAACATGAAGAAGGTAGGTGTGCTACAGGGGTCTACAGTGATTCGACATCTCGCTTTCGTGCCATTCTTGGTAGTAGAGCTTTGCACACCCTCTGCAAACTGCGGTAAAAAATTGCACAAAGGAGGGCGGTACGCAAGAAAAATGGGTGCTGAGCGTAACACAGAAAGGGCCCATGAGCCTGGTAGACGATCATCAAAAGAACTCAAGATCGATGACTGTAAACGGACGACGACGTTACTCTCCAACAGAGTCAACACGCCAACGTTTAACCACGACCCATACTTGCTAATTCACATACAACTACATACTGGCTGTGCAACGAAAGCAACTGATGCGATACACTCTGAATTACACAAGTAAAAAGAGGGAGAAATATCAATATACACTCGGATCTACCGCCGACTGCTACCAGTACGCGTGCTTCCGTTACACGCTGAATTACACAAGTTAGAGAGCGGGAGAAATATCGATATACACTCGTATCTACCGCGGACTTCTACCGGTACTCGTGCTTCGGGTGGTACCTTCGATACCCGAAAATTGGCAGCCCGTCGGAGAGGAAGCCATAGAGTGGCTTGAGTACCCACGGTAAGGTGAAAAGGCCTGACAGTGCAGCCACCTCTGCGGGTGCGAGATGTAACTCGTCCTTAAAAAAAAACGTGGTCGCCAATCTGGCCAGTCCGAGCGCGCCTTGCACGAAGTAAACCACCAGGATCGCAACGATATCCCATGTCAGCGTGATTCCCTGCCGGTTTTGACATTGCGCAACAAGGAGATGATGAACAAATTGCATTGAATGGAAGAATATCTGTACCTCTGGCACAAGCTCGATTGCCGTTCGCTCTCATAAAAATGTGCATGATGTGTATATACTCGTACTCTGTAGTATCATACTGGTACTGCTGAATTTGTAAGAATCTGCCAGGTAAGCAAATAAACCCGCTCGAAGGGAAATCTTGTGCGACAGAGTAAGCGCTGGTTTTGTGTCGGCAAAATTTCTAGCATGATTCGATAATCTACGTATTTTAATAGTATAATCCTTCGTTCAGGAGCAGAATCCGGTAGCACGAAAGCCGTTACCGGCTATCACGGGTGTCTCCTTTAGATAATGCCTCCGAAACCTGCTAAAAAATATGGTTGCAGACACGTTACACGGCGAACGTACTGAATGCTTGCCTTGTTGTCAGCGACATCATACATCACACCGCAAATTCGGAATAGCATAATCGGCAAAAACTGAGCATAAAGAGGTAGAATAATCGGCGAAAGGAGCAAAAAAAACAGGGCCTATTAATAGCAAAAGTCCTCTCATTCTCAGAGTACAGTACAGCAGTAAGATACTTGCTTGTAGCTCTCGCTATTATTTATTTAATAATAGGAACTCGCGCTGGTTGACATTTGTAACTGGCGTCAATCCAAACCAACCCAACCCAATCAACCCAACCCAACCCACATCGTTTTGCTTTCATTCGGCGTTGGTGTGTGTGCGTCCCAAAATGGTTGGATCTCAAAAATATGTGGTATGAATATCAAAAGTATGTGGTATTTTGCTGGTTAGGGTTAGGGTTAGGCTGTTTCCTACGCGGTCCAGATTTTGAGCTTCAGATTTCGACCAAATCGGATTTTCAGCCGTGTAGTTCGGAAATCGAAAGGGTCTTCCTATGCGAAGAAATCGGATATATTTGAAGTTGGGTGAGAGCGTGCGCCCAGAGATTCGACCAAACGCCAACCAACTGTTT
>JAYJMJ010000405.1:2133113-2158274 GCA_036873875.1 Laminaria ephemera
CCGTATGGGCGAACAATCGGGCATAGTGCCTTGTTGCCCCAATTCTACACGAACAAAATCTAACCGGAGTTGAACCAGTGATTTCACAAAACAACCTGAAAGTTTCAGGCGCCACATTACCTAGAAGCCAAACTAAGCAAACCGGTTTTAGTTTGATTGAGCTAATTGCGGTGGTCGCGATTCTTGGCATCTTGGCTGCTGTAGTGGCACCGAAAATTTTCACGCAGCCTGGCAAAGCCAGAATTGTTCGCGGGGTCGGCTGCGCCATCACCACAACAATGTCATCCTTCCTCTCGTTTACCATTCACCCTCTCACCTCCCAGTCCCCGGTAGGCTTCGCAGGCGACTCATAACGAGCTCGATGGCTCCCTTCCGCCATGCGTCCCTAGCTTAGCTATTGCTCCGTCTTGCTGATTTTTCTGCCACTTTTTTTTGTTGCAGAACCAGCACAAGCACCGACACCAACACCGCTAGCACCACCACCACCACCACCGCCAAAAGCAGCAGCAGCAATAGCAGCAGCAACTAAAACTCAACAGCAGCAAACGGCCTTCCTTAGCCTAGCTCTCCCTTCCTTCCGCTCCTTCCTTCCCTGCTCGCTCCCGGCTAGCTGGCTTGCTGCGACTGAGCTTGTGTCCCTCCGTCCCTCCGCCTCTCCGTCTCTCCGTGCAAAGCGTTGCCCTCCGCACAAGAAAAATCCAGCTGATGCACTGGCTGCCTTCCTTTGCCACCCTCCGGAAAACAAAAAAAAACAGCCGCTGCTACTTAAAAGCAGCCGCTGCAATAGATCACCCCCCCCCCCCCCCCCCCCCCGTTGCCTCGTCGGCCCTCTTCCTCTCTCACTGTGTCGGCTATTTTAGCTCCCTCCCCGTCCCCGCTCTCCTCGCTATTCGTGCGATTACTTGCTGCTCGGGCGGGTGAGCCTGTTTTGTTCCTCCTGCTTTGCCGGAGGGCGGGAGATGTTCGGTAGGGGTCGAGCCTGGGATCATGTGTGCAAAAACTACTCGAAACAAAAAAAAGCCTCCGCGACAGCATCCCATTAGAGATTGGAAAGAACAAAAACCGTTAATACTGCAAAAGGAGTAAGAGTGGGCAAGGTATCATACGTATTACTGCTGCTGCTGGTGCTGCTGTGTCTGCCGTTGTTGGTGGTGTTTGTTGTCGTTGTCGTAGTCGTTGTTGTTGTCGCTGCTGCTGTTGTCGTTATCATTTGCGGTAATTGTTGTCGCTTGCGGTCACAAAAAAAAAAAAAAACAGCAGCAGCACCAGCAGGCAGTGAAACGCCTCGTTCGGCAACCAGTGATGGCCAAAAGCCACAACAACAGAGGAGCGATCGTACGGGTAAGTCCGAGCGTCCGTTCGTCCGAGCGTCCGAAAATTTCAAAAAATTCGAATTTCGACAAAAAAAAAATATTAACAAAATTTTGGGCACGCCGCCACCGCAATAAGGCTGATGTTGGATGTTATGCTTCTTTCATGAAGAAAAATGGCAGGAACAAGGTACGTACGAGTAAGGCAACAGAGAAGGAGAGAGAGGCAACAGGTGGCGAAGGCACCCAAAATGGGCACAAGAACGACCAAGAAAGAAACAGACGAGGCAGAGAGGACAATGCAAGTATTTAGTACTCGTACCAGCTCGTACCGGTATTGCTGTGCGTACCACCGCGGACGGTGTTACGACCATATCATACCTGGTACGTACGTAACAAGTCTCATAAATGTAACACAGCTGCAGCAGCAGCAGAGAACATAACTCTAACCACTACGACCACTGCCTGGTAAAATACTTCCTGTTGCAGCTGCTGCTGCTGCACCGATGGAAGTCTAGAGACAGCCAGGCAGTATGATAGCACCACGAGTACAGCAGCAGCAAGGTCTTACGCATACTCAAAGCCGTATCATACGGATAAAGCAGGAACGGTGAGGAAGATCGTCGAAATAAATGTCCAACTCAAATATGAACCGATCACCCACTATACTCAGTATTAGTGTAGGTACTAATCTAGTATGAATAACAAAATTTGACAGGTGACGATCATGACGACAACGGGGGGAAAAAAAAACTGCGAACATAAACGATTCCGTGGCAGTTTGACCGGCCCTGTGTTGTGCCTACGTATACCGAGCGCAGCACTAGCTAGCTTTAGGAAGAGTTGTATTGCAAGGCAACCACACGAGGTGCATCTGCAAAGCCCATAACACGAGCACCTACCGAACAAAGCCTGCCGCTGCTCTGCTGCGGTGCGTTGTTTGGTTTGTTTTTGTGGGTCGGTTTATTGTAGTGCGACTTTTGTTTTTACAAAATTTATAAAAAAAAATAAAAATGCATGCAGCAAAATCAAATTCCATTATAATTCCAAGTAATTTGGACCCAAAAACCGCACGCAGATATTTTTCAAAAAGGTCAAAAGTGGAGAAAAAAATCGTACCAAAATGTCAATTTTTGCTCGTTTCGGAACCTCGGACCACAAACAAAAGCGAGAGAGTGAGAGAGGAGAACCTCCCTTCGCCGCAAGCAGTGCGTATTCTCAGGTCGAGGGCATTCCATGCGTGCAACGAATCTACTCGAGGCAGACCAACTGCAACGCGACCTATCTCAGTCTTACGAAGAGAAGAGATAGAACGCTAACCGTTGCTAACACATTGCGGTAGTGCACCCCCCCCCTTCCTGCGACTCTCTTCTCAGTCTTTCTACGTACGGTTTTCGGGTCGCCAAAAAATCCCACCCATCATCTGAAGCGGGTCTCAGAGGGAGGAACGTGCACACGAGCCGGGTCCGGCTGAGACTTCGGTTAGACCGAGCGTCCGAAGTCGAGGAAAGGTATTCAAATCGGGGAGGGGAACCGGGCCTACCTAAGGCGCAAGCTACAAGCTACTGCGACGCGGCCGTGCAACGACAAGCAGCAGTCATCATCACCAGTGGGCCAAAAAATAATGAACTTTGAATATAATTGTTTTTTTGAGCAGACAGACAGCGCAGAGAGAAGAGAGTGTGAAAAAAAAAGTCCGTACGCCTGCGAATCTGTCTGCGACGCAGGGCGGGCGCGACATCGCCGAACCCGAGAGAACATCGCTACCCCCTCCTTCCCTCCCTTCCATGGCTCTCACCGACACATGCACCCTTACCTCCAGGAAGTACCCTGTCGAGCAACCTGCCCTGAGAGACCTTTTCGTGTTCGTGTTGTAGCGGCCCTCGAAAAATTACAGATGCCGCGCGAGGTCTGCCGCATAAGTACCGCCTCTCCGGGGAACGTGTGGAAACCCTCCCCCAAACGAAACCCCGACCAGCAACCTAGCGGAGAGAGGCAAGCACACATGTCTGTCACAAGCTACGCACAACTTTGTTGAGGAGCGGCTGCAGCTGACGGCTTACACATATTGCGCTGGCGTGGCAAGAGGCGAGACGGAAAAGGTTATATTGCCTGTGGAATCAGCAACAACATCCGACTCCAACGGCTGCTGTGCGAGAAGTGTGATACTGTGTGCTCAACAAGGCAAGGAAAACAGCCGCAAAGCAAAGCAAGAACGTACGCCGCGGGCGAGATGCATTCGACGACTTCATATGACCACCTCGTCAAGCTGCTGGTTATAGGAGACAGCGGTGAGTAATGCTGCCCATCCCATTCGAGTACTATGCCTGTCGCAAAAGGATCGAGGTACTCGTTCGATATAGCACCGCAGCCGGTACGCTCTTCTTGGTTGATATGATATGATACCGTACCAGGTAGGTATCATACCAGAGGACCTTCAAAAGTAACTTCGATTTATCGTCGTACTGATCTTTATGTGGGCTGTTTGCAAACTCGCACCACCCGATGACGCTTATCGAGCCAGCTACAGGTAAAACAAGCAGCACAAAGAGGCCCATTCTGTCGTGAACAGAGCCATCGTATGTATGACCAAGTTGGTCGGTATAGTTCTCAGCTTTGCAAGCTTGAGTACTTCAGCCGCGCGTGCTCCACTCCCACATTTCTCGTATGTATCATAGTTCTGGTTTTGGGGCCCACGAGTATACCTCTGGTAGCAACAACGTAGAAAACGAAAAGTGGTGCGGTTTTCATGTCAAACGCGTGCAGCATGCTGCGTTCGTATGATGCAAGCTGCCGCAAATGCCGCCCCCCCCCACCCCCCGCCCTTCCCCTCACCGGTAGTAAGGCTGCATATATATTCTTTTGCGTCCCATAGCCGTCAGATGTTGTCCCCCTCTAAAGAAGCTTATAGTTTCCGTGCACAGCTTGATTAAGACCGACGTCGTCGTATCACAATGTTGACCCTGGTGCTAACTACTGTACGTAGTACTAAGGGGAGTCGCCCACCTACAATCCTTCATGAGGGCATACACATCCCGTAACATGGGCGATCGGAGTATCACACACAGCTTGCAAAGAGGAGTTTCGACGAAATCCTCGATCTCACCGCTTGTATTTTTTATTTTTTTCTGGTGGTATAGAAATGCCATCGTGCTGCTTCTGACACATCCCCTAACCTACAGTTAGTAGCGGCTCGGGCTGCTTCGCGCGGCGTGTGGTCGATGCTGTACTTACGCATCCTGTATTTTCGACACTCTCTCTTTCTGGTATCCCAAAGCCAAAGGCATACAATACTCGTAGTACGCAGCTTGTAAAAGTTGAGTATCGACCATTCAATTGGTAGAACTCACAGCTGACGTATTTGAAATATTTTTAACAAAATACCATAGTAGTAATTTGGGCATGGTGTACTACTGGCTGCTGTGAGGTCCTGCACATGATGTACTCCAGCGTACCCAGTAAGTTGGGCATAGCGTACGCTGGGGTACCGGTTGATGCTGCTGTTGTCGACGTACTGCTGTGTGGGTATTGTGCTGGTTTCACGGGTATGAATATGCTGAATGCTGCTGACTGCTGATTGCTGTGTTATGAGTTGTGACGACCTTTTAAAAGTTGCACCAGTAACTCTGGAACTCTGCTGTGGAGTACTGTAATCAATCGTGCTGTGGAGTACTGTAATCGTACGTGAGACACCTATCGTAGGTCTACGAGGAACGAGGAGTTCGTATTGCTGTAGTCTACCGGTATGATACGCTGGTGTGTCGTTGTCATCAAAGAAACACAACTGTGGTACGACCATTCGGTACTACTGCTTGCCATACTGACTCAAATCCAACTGTCATCAACAGGGATACGAGTACAGACTACAGACGTAAAGACGTGTACCAGGCAAACTCATCTTGTGCAAGTTCTGTTTTCTGTTTACAATAATAATGCTGTATGTAGAGTCTACATCCGTCGTGAGCTACCATATATCTGCTGTGTGCCTGTGTGAAACAATTGAGTGCAAAAGACACGAGTCAGCCTGTCAGCTTTCGTACCGGGTGTACCACTACAGTGTACTCAGTACACCCTAAGTGTACGGTGAAGTACGTGGTGCGTGGTGCACACATTATATGGCCAGGCGGTCGTGGTCAGGGGGCGAATCCTAATCTTGATAACAGTGTGGGGCGGGGAGAAACACGAAACAAGGTACGTAAGAACTGACTCGGCCGTACGCCATCTTAGCTATTGATTACAGGATACCCTGTGGCTACAGATGACGCTTTGCTCAACAAGGGTACATAGCACATCGCAGTCGGCAAGCTGGGAGCAATCCAAACCAGCAAATCACCTCACCTGAAGCTTGATAGGCCCGGAGAATATGTCCAGAGCACTGGTTTGACCTGTTGTCCTGGGTAGTGCACCCCCTCGAATTTCGGCATCGACATCGTTGTCCTGTGCCTGTGACTTGAGCACCAGCGATGGATCATGTTTGTTGGATTGCCTCCGACCCCAGCCGCCACCCCAGCCACCGCGTACCTGGAAGCACCCCCGTCTCAGGCTCTCAGATGTGCATGTCCTCGTCGCTGAACTCAGCGTGCGGCTGGTGTTTGTTCGTGCACCAGTTGCCAGCCTGCAGCTATTGCTCCCCGCTGAGCGTGCTACGAGTATCTGTGGGCTGGGCAGGAAGGCTATTGCTCCTCTGCCGCAAGTTAGGGAAAGAGACGCAACACATGGCACTTGGCGCCATCGCATTCGCGAGTATAAAGCACCGCACGCCTTGCAGCGCAGGGTGAGAGACTAGGCCGACAGCAGAAGAGCTAGAGAGAGAGAGGGTCGAAGTAGCTCGCCGGCACAGCAGTACTGCTTGCTGCTGCTGCTGTTCAAAAATTGAGCAGCGGCAGGCAGGTATGTGGTGTTCTTGTAATTTGATATTTTGACGAAATACGGAGATTTTGATACTTTTGATGAAACTACGGAGATTGTTCCTGTTCATATGTAACGGATGATTTAAAGCAAAATGCAGATCAACAAAAAAAGTCAACGTACTCGGTAGCTTTCGTATCCAAATACCAGGTACCTGATATCTAATATCTAGGATCCGATCTACCAAGGATCCAGGTACTAGATCGAGGATCCACACTGTCTGCTGTATGGAGCTCGTACTCGTAGCTCTACACGACGTACATGCCATGGAATGCTGGAGATAGCGATTGCCCACTGGAGATCGTAGCAATTGCCCGCCACAATTTGCAACTTTACATTTGCAAGACGAGCTTCACATTCATAATCGTGTACTGGTATCACATCAACTGTAGGTTACTAATACCTGGCACCTGGTACGCTAGTACCAGGCACCTGGTACCTGGAAAGACGTACCGACGATGCGGGGACCTGTTGGTCAGGGTGGCGTCAACGGACTAGGACCTCGTGAGGTGAGCGGAGTGACAGATAATCAGGGTATGATAGCTCCGGTTGTCCCTACAGTAGGTTAGCGTGGCGCCAACACCACCCCTCACCTATATTGGCGGTCCAATAGTGTATGAGCTGTATGCAGGAGATCAATACCAGTACATATGGATGGATGGCCATCGTTCTGGAGCTATAAATCCGACAAGTCGTTTGATTGAGTGTTTATTTCTCAGAGTTCTATATACGTACACAGCATGTAGCATAGTGGCAGAGGATGTCGCCTGCCTAGCCGAGTCTGCAGTAGGATTTGTATGATTCACCTTCTGGTACTGATTGGCAACGGTTTTCAAATCAATATCGTGCCTGCCCCCTTCTGTTGTCGCGGTACCACATCATTATGATATTAACAGAACAGAGCAACAGCAGCTGTCGACGCGTGGTCGAACATAACGAATACCTCCGATCTCTCGTAAGAAAGCAAGAAATAAGACGAGGTACGTACCACGAACATACACAGACAGCAAAACCCCCTGTTGTAAAAGCTTGCTGTGTCGCTGAGCCTCTGAAAACAAGGATTGGTGCAGTCCCGATGCAGGCATAGCCCCCCCAACCGGACGCTTATTCGCATACTTCGTACCCCTGTTGGCAATGTGATGTTCTGTAAGTGCAAGACGGCGGCCCTCGCAGCACCTGCTCTGGCGTCATTCCACGCTGATCGAATATTCGTAGAATCCTGCCAAAGATAGGTTGAACGACCTTGAAGCTGATAGGCTTGAAAATCAACGGGGGAGGGAGTGGGCGAAAGAGGTTGCTGAGTCTCACGACGTTTTGAACAAGAAATTCCCGGCTAACATCGTACGGCTTTGTACAGGTGGTACCATCCCCCCCCCCGTCCCCGCCAGGGCGAAGTTCCCGGAGCGTGGTCCCGTCGCAACGTGACCTCAGTACACGCCTCTATGCTTCCGCCTCAACGGTGCACAAGCTGGCGCGAGCCCCGTCGTCACCCCCAGGGAGAAAAGCGGGACCTCTAAGGTGATTGAAGTGTGTTCGTTAGCAGGAACTCTTTCTGAAACACGTACTGTAGATCAACAGGATGCATGCAATGATAGGGGTGGCACTTTTTGGCAGGAACATTTCTGATTGGCAGGCTCCTCAACTGAGGGACTACCCAATATCGTTGCAATCTCGTCAGCACTTTACAATACAATTCGGTTTATATCTAACCCATGGGATTGTTCATGCCAAAGTCAGTTTGTGGGTCGGGTATGGAGCTCCTCGAGTGAGGAGATGAAGAAAATTTAGGTGCGCCCCCTACCGTACTATTAGTAGCATGCCTCACTGCCTCACAGTTTGTTTATTCTAGCGAACAAAAAATATTGTTTGGCACTCGAAGTACCCGATCTTGTCAGCAACCTCCGGAGCGGGCGAACCCCTTTTGACTCGCTGATCATAATTCTCGAGGCCTCTCTCGACCAACTAGATTAAAGCGAGTTAGTTGTCGAAGTAAAGCGCACTCAATCCACAAATACTATACCAATAGGGTCTTGCCGTGCACGATCCTGGTGTTTTTTCTGGTACGAAACTTCAGAGTAAAAAACGATGTGCATGCAGTACACAGAGACGTCCTTCGACGATCTCAACCGTCGCTTTTTGGCGCGGCCCTCGCCCCTCGCTGAGTCCTGTTGATTCGCTCGCGCGTGGTGCTGCCATGTCGCTATGACAGTCCTCGCAAGAGACGCCACGGAGAGGGAGGAGCAAAGACGAGCACGTCAACAGTACTTGGTCGCAAAGAACCGCAGTCGTCATGTGCACCAGCATCGGGATCGACATTCTCTTCAGGGCGCATAGCACCTCGGATGAAACTCGTGAGAAAAGCCAGTCGCGACCTATCCGCGGATGTGCAGGTACGGACTTCACCCCAATTTGCCAATTTGGCTACTCGTGCATACGGTACAGGGCACCTACAGTAGTAAGAGACAGGGTAATAAGAAAGGCAGGTTGATATGTACAGGGATATAAGAAATCCGCGAGCCGTATTACTGAAGTTTGTGTGGAACGCACCCTCTCCCAAACAAGAAACCCAGCCCGGGTCAGTGTATATGTCTCTTGTTAGGTGCCCTGTCCTGTACTCGTGCAGTAGATCAAGATCGAATAGGAATGGGGCCGATTGATATGCGTTGATATGTATGCGCGATCTGTATGCGCCAGCAAAATCAGTTGGTGATATCGATCCCCAAACGTTTTGCTACGAGACCGCCAACTCTGTTAACAAGGTTGCAGAAGGCGCCCACCAATACGAGACGTCGATTTGGCGTAGAGGCTCAAATTCTTATTTTGTCGCCACCATTAAGCACGGGCTACTATTGGCTATTACATGGGTTTTAGTATAGTACCCGACCCTGAGCACCGTTTCTTCGTCCAAAGTTCTTATTTATCGTGAGAACACGGGCCTCAATGTCTTACGGGCGAGTTTCTTAAGAGTTGGCGCTCTCTGAATAAAGCGTAGCTTTATTTTTGAAAATGTAGTATTGTAGCTGGGCGAAATTGGTAAGCCGAAAGAACCGAAAGAATGGCGTTGTAGACCAAGGCTACGGTAGAGGAGGGGTATGGTACCCCCAGTTTAGAGGGGGGGTATAATACCCCCAGTTAAGAGGGGGTACCCCCAGTTTCGTGCCGAGCAGCGTAATAAACAATTCCAGGGCGGCGTATTTCGCGAAATAATAGAGAACAAGCTTAAGATTTGCTAAGCAATAGGGTAGCCACTCGCGCGAGTGGCTCTGAGCCGCTGAAATATAATACGCTAGAAGTACCCCCCCTACGATAGTACCGTAGCCTTGGTCTGTAGCTAATGACTTTAGACCTCAGTCGGCGATATTCTTCATCTGGCATATTTGCAGTGTCTGCCATCGCAAGTATCAATTTCATATTCTTATGCAATGATCTTGCGTTGCACTTCTAGGCCGCCGGCGGAGACGCGAGTACCACGCATCAGTCAGCATCGAGGCTCGCCTTGCTTGTGAGTACACGGTACGAGAGCCTGTAGTATACTTGGAGCTGGCTACTATAAGAGCGTGTAGTGCGCTTGGACTTGACTACGACTACTACTGTCCGGAGGTTGTGCGCGCACAACAACAGTGGCCTGTCGCATAGGCTTTAACTTGATTTCCGTCGAGGGCGACAAGCAGTCCGAGGGGGGCGTCGATCCGACAACGCTACGATACACTAAAAAATACTGCAATGTAGAGCTGGATGCCCTGATGCACGATTCACGCGCTGTTGTTTGACAGGGGCAATACCTCACACACCCCCGCGACTAGCATGTAGAGCTGGACGTCCTGATGAACCATTGACGCGCTCTTGTTTTGACAGGGGCAATATCACGCTGATGGTGCAGCTGGAAAACACGGTGGCGGTGCTGTTCGAAGCAGCCTTGTTGCGGGGCTGAAGAAGCGCGAAAGGCAACATGATTTGCCGCCGGACACGGACGGAATGGGACATGAGACTAGGCAAGCAAATTTTGAGAGGAAAAAGCTGCGGAGTAATCTCGTTATGTTTTTTCCGAACCTGTTGCGATATCGGAGTACTCTCGGTATGGCTTTTTCAAGACCGATCGCGACATCGGAATACTCTCGTTATGTTAGTTGCAGACCTTTTGATATATCTGCGGGGTTACGTAGAGAAACTGTGGAATGTACACGTTTGATGCAAGTAGGTAAAAGCGACCATCCGTTGAATGAAAATGATATTTCTGGGCCTTATCTGTTCTTGTGTTACGATATGCTTAATGCACGGTGTTTATTTTATTGACTCCTTGCATCCATTGAAAATGGTGTCTCTGAGCTTACCTGTTCTTTTGTTACGATATTTTCGATGAATGGTGTGTAATTGATCGACTCCTTGCATCCAGGGAAGAAGGCGTAGAGAATTTGGGAAGACCCGCACTTGTCGGCGTCAGGAGTGGCGACGCGTCCAACGCGAGGGCGTCGCGAGAAAACTTGCTAAAATCTGAAGTCAACAAGGCGAACAGCACAGGTACTGCCAGCGTTGTTTAATGGATTAGTAGAAATTAGAGGCTTGGGAGCTGAAGAATGCTATCGGGAAGTCTTCGTCATCTTTTACAAACACGGGCTTTATGATGCTCCAGCCAGTGTTTTTTGTGTGTTGTGGACGTTTGTTGTGGACGTTGAGAGGCGGCTGAGTGAGGGAAAGGGGGGGGGGGTACATCTAACTAGATCCACGGGGGGAGGGAGGTGACGAAGAATATCGGGAAGCTACTGTTGACTTGCAGGCGATTTCCTCTTTATGGGTCGCTTGATTGGGCGCGCGGGGCTTGCGCCGTACTTGCAGTGGATAGTTAAGTGTGTACGAAGTAGGAGGACGTCTTTTCTCGCTAAATACAAAACACCGCAAACGTCACTCTGTAGCCTCAGTGATGCGCCCGTCCTACGGACCAAGGCAAGAAGGTCACTTGTAGGTGCCTTAATTTTAGTGGCTCGGAGCCCCTCTCGCGAGTACCTCCCCAAACTCTTTGCAAGCCTTGATTTTTTGTGCTTTTCGGTTTCAAGATATGCACCACCATGGAGTTGTTTGTTACGCTGCGCCAACTCAATACTATTAAGTCTGTGTTTGAGTGAGGTACAGAGTCATTCGCGCTGTGGATAATGGCCTTACCGAAGCCAAAAACTAACGGCCAATTTCTTTTCTTGTACATATCCCGATGTGCAAACGTCCCGATGCAGATGGAGTTCCACATGGCGGCTTCATCAAGAGCTTGCAGACCAGTCCGCTGTGGAAGGACCCTTTTCGCAACCCCAACGTGTTTCTCTACCTCAAGGTGACGTTTGCGGTTTGTCTGGCATTAGCAAAAACGGCTTGGTCGTGGAATCATCGATGGTCGTTTCTAGCCGACCCCACTGGCGCCATAATTACAACTTGATTTCGTCTCGGTGTCTGTCAGTATATACTCCTATTAATGGTATGCAGCTGGAGCTGTTTGAAGCAGCCGAGTTTAATGTTTTAGTATCTTTGCGTTGCATTGGACCGGTGCCATTCTGCATTTTTCAAGCGTGTCGTGGAGGCGAGTAGATACACCTCGTGAGCAAGGTGAAGTCGCTATGCAGGCAAGTTTTTGCCATCAGGGTTGTACGCCTTCTCGAACAACAATAGGGCACTGCGGAGGGCGCTGCTCTCTTGTACAACGACCACGAGGTGGCCGTACTATCTTCTGTAGGCACGGCAGCTCTCAACAATAACACCGCGATTGGTGATGAATCCAAGCGGTCCCTCTTTTACCTCTGCAGACCGCTGTGTCGTGTGTTGCCCTCGCGAAGCAGGTGGATGAAGAAAAAAACCCGTACAAGTTGACCATTGTTGACACGGTTGAATCTTGTCAATGTAGTCCATTGTGTCAGCTTTTGCGTTTAGAATGGATCATGCACTGCACAAGAAGGCAAATAAAAGAATTATAAACACCGCGAATGGTGATAATTCCGAGCGGTGACCGCTGTGCCGTTTGTTGCCCCCGCGAATCAGGTGGATGAAGAAAACCCGTACAAGTTGACCATTGTTGACACGGTTGAATCTTGCCCGGACAAGTTCTACACTTTGAGCATGAACGGACTGGTTTTATCCACCAGAGACCGGACGGAGTTCGTCACAGTGGAGCAATTCGAACGCCATTACATGTGAGAAGTACTACATACAACATATCGAACACCCTTAGAATCGCATCGCCAACATCGTCTCCCCTTATTCCGGAAAAATGAGTCAATTACTTAATTGATTACCCCCCTCTGTACATATACGAAGTATACGCCTATACCAAGCAATATCTATCTAGTTATGTCCCACTGATAAGCCGTATCAGGTATGTGCTATTCGGGAATGTACGGGTTGTTTTCTTTCAATATCTCGCGGGATTCGGCATGTCTGATCGTACTAGCAGCATAGACAGCTCTTCGGTTGTTCCATTTGAGCAATCGAACGCAAATCAAAATTTGGTCCATGGGTGCAATCCTTACGACCCCGACAATCGCGTGGAGTAAGCGCGTAAATGCTTGCGCTATGCTTCCGCCGACCGACGAGAGTAGGAAAAGATGATTCTCGCAATTTCCGTATCTTCTTGTGTGCTTATATCCTGCCCAACCGACAAGTGCGTGTGTGCCCACCTAACCCTTTTATATCCTGCCCAACCGACCAGTGCGTATGTGCCCATGTAACCCTTCTGGGGCTTCAGAGGAGAAAACGTCGAAAACAAATGAACACATGACGATTACAGCTGCCGGGGTAGGGATGTTTCCGAACTGCAGTGTAAAGAGCTGTGCCACACGCGCGCAGCATGGTGATACTTGTACTGCTCCTCGCTCTTCCTAGTCGCTTGGAAATATCAGACTCGTTGTTTTTCATGATCGCCATACATGAGTCCCCGAAAGGTGGATGGTGCCTTCGTAGCGTGCTGCAATGCACAATTACAACAATAGGTGGTGCCCTGGAAGGTACTTCAATCTCGTTGACGTTTTTTTTCTCGTGTGTGCGCTTTTGGGCGTATCCATCACCAGGCAATACCATCGCATAGCAGCCCTGCCTTTCTTCAGACAGTACAGCCGGTGGAAGTCGTTTGTAGAGTGGAAGAGCTTCGTGCAAATGCGCAAATGGGCGAAGTGTCGAGCAGTTCTTGAAGAAGACCTCTTCACTCTGCACCCATGGCTCCGAATCGGTGAGTCTGGGGACAAGCCCCACCGAGCTCTGTACAGTACCGGCCCTCTGACAAGAAACCGAGATATTGGTTCTAGACTAGATTTCTTATTTGAGACAGGGCGTGTCTTACACTAACTTCAGTATACCAGCTGTACAGTTTCTTTTTTCCCTGCAATTTTTAGGCTAAGTTTCCTGTGGGGCTGTTTTTTATGAGAGGGTTGGTAGTGTATACCAGGTATTCTTTATGTGCATCTTAACCCCTTTAGAGCTGCACTCAGGACTACTTGGGATTAGACTGATGCTACGGTAGAGGTGCGCCATTTTTTTTCTGAGGCTCCTCACTTGGGGAGCTCTATACCTCGCCCTAAAACTGATTTTGAGTAGACTGAAAGTGCAACCCGATGAACAAATCTATGACCTAGGTATACAAAACATTTATATTTCAAAACTACGGTGACATTCCGACAATTTTGGGTTAAGGGGCCCCGTCATTCGGAAACATTTTTAGCCAAAAAGTGCTACCTCTATTATCATCGTAGAACGCGTAGTTTTTCATCGGTTCTGAAAGGGCTAACCAATGTCCATGTTATCTACATACGTGGGCAGTAATCTTAGATCGCAGGCGTGGAGCTCTTTGAAACCCATTGTGATTTCACGCGCAGGTTCGTGTCCTGCAATCGACGCCATTTGTTAAGGTATTAAAGGGTATGTTGATGGTATAGCACTATCCACTAGACCACTCGGTGACATAGCACTATCACAGCGACTGAGTGGTCTAGTGGATAGTGATAACCGACAGAAATATATACTTTCAAGTCCGTTTGACTACTGATGAGTAAGTTAACCAATTACCTACCCAACCTAAGCCTTATAACACCTCTCGGCACCTTGTCCTGTAAGAATGAAAACCAACACTTCAAAAAAAGTCGGTGTTCCGAAATAGCCACTGTTTGTTATCACTAAAAACGAACCTTCGTCGCGGGGAACAGGGATACGGAGACTAACGGAGCTTTGCCACGAGCTTAGCACCCAGCGAGCCTTCAAAGTGGATTCCGGAACGCAGGTGCGGTTTTGCGGCAATATTGCTGTCGGTGCCTGCTCTACCTTGTTCTGAAAGATTGGAAGGCATGTGAAAGTTTTGGTTCGTCAAATTCTGATTTGTTTCGTGGTGCATTTGGTGTACGATAGGCCCATAATGGCGTTCAGTTTACGTGCGACAAGGAAATATTGCAGCAGTTTGCTTCTGGAAACTGTAGTGTCCCCGTGCCTTTGCGAATACAGCACATGACGCCCTATAAGAAACAGAAATACTGACCCAGGCTGGATTTCTTGTTTGGGAGACAGTGCGTTCAACACCAAAACTAGTACGATGGCTCCCAGATTTATTGTCCTGTACATGTCAGCCTGCCTTTCTTATTACCCTATTTCTTGTTAGGTGTCCAGTACTGTATCAGGTATCAGGTATGCACGGGTAAATGGTTTAGCAATTTTTGATTCCGCTGGTTGGACGTTTTTGCTGTGCACAACAGACCCTGGAAGAGTTTTGCGAAGCACAGGCAGTGCAACGTGACTATCTCGACGTGGAACTGCAGCGGTTCTCGGTGAACGTACGCGAGACTGTCATGAAGGCGTGCGAGGATACATTGTACAATTTCTTGCAAAACGCCGGGTTTAACGTGAAGGTAAGACGCTAACTATAGTATATTGAGCGTGCAGCTTGTACGAGTAGGCGAACTGCTGTCTGAATATACTTACAACCGTTTCGTAGCAATGCACACACCTTGTTCGAGTAGGTGAGCGGCTGCCTGAATATAATTTACATACAACTACTTCGTGGCAGTACACAAACCTGAGGGCGTATGCTTTCAAGAGCAGTCGATGCCATTCTCTTAGACGTCTGCACAAGTTATACAAGCGATGGATGTCTTCGTCTACCTTCAAAAGTTGTCTGCATACAAAGTATTTACCCTTCTGTGCCCGATGCTTGCTCAGGCACTTTAATCTATCTTCAGAGATCGTCTGCATAATTACACTTGTGTGCCACATGCTTGCTTAGTCACTCCATCAATCTTCAAAGACTGTCTGCATACTTACACTTGTGTGTCACATGCTTGCTCTCACATACTTGCTCAGGCGTCTACCCCAGAGGAGGCACGGGAACTGCTCGCAAAGACAATGGAGGAAGTCAACCCGTCTGAGATATCCTTCACGGAACGTGCTGCCATGAGGACTCAATGTCGGAAGTTAGCAAAATTCATGAAGGCAAGAAAAGAAAGCGCCAAGCGCCGTTCGTGGATTCCTTGGCTCGAAATGAACATTATCTGCCTCGCGGGGTCGTCACGTTTTTTTGACATTTTTTTGCTTCTGAAGCCCCAAAGGGGTTAAGGGAGAAATTCCGCTACGTCTGAAACAGGGCCATTTTTGTGCTTTTTTTTTGTTGCCGTTTGTAAAACCCACTTGATAACTCCAACGCGACACTATCGGCGGAGCACACTTAAACCGACTTGTCTGATGAGGTCGTCGCCACTATGAGGGAGGAGCTAACCGTGCTTGTCAGAGTGCGACGAACGTTCTCCCTAACCATCGCGCCCAAACTTGATCTCTCTGAGCCAGCAAATCCTATCCAATGATTCGATCTGCCCGCGAAGTTTGGGCACGCGGACACTAGTCCAAGCGGAAGGGTGTGGGTGCTCGGTGCACCCTTCTTTTATTGCGAGAATGCGTCGAAGATGGTTCAACGTTATTGATTTAATTTAATTTAATTACGGAATAAAACTGTTTTAACTCCACCTTTGCAGTTTCTAGATAACAAGGACAATATTGCAAAAAAAGCTAACAAGAAAGAAATTGAATGCTTAGCAAGACAAGCTAGCCTGGCTGAATTTGCTTAAAACGTGTGGTTTTGTCTACAGGTGGCGGACTTCCTTGTGGCCGATACCTATCTCGGCGTAGCCTTGGAGTCTACGAAAGACTTTCTCCGGGAGATACAGGTACGAAAGAAAGGGCGTGACCACAACTCGGAGTGTTGTTATCGGGGTCCACCACATTTTCTTGCATTTTGGTGGAAGCTCGTAAAAGCTTCCATCCACTTCCATGCAAGTAGACGGAAGCTTCCGCGATCTTAAAAACAAAATAATGTGAAAGACCGTGTTGTCCGCCTTCGCATCATCGAAAACCCCGTTCATTGCGCTAGGCTAGATTCGACCCTGTTCGCGAATGCTCTTGATTCACAGAATTATTCACGGTTCGCACACGGCGATGCACCAATGTGCCTGCACTCGACGACTAAGGAGGGGGAACGATCGCCGCGCTTGGTGTTATTGATGCTCTGCCCCAACGTTGCCCAGTTTATGGCACACGTTTAAGAGCAACATGTAATGCTTTTGTACGGTGCCGCTCCTCTAACAATAGCACGCCGTGGGCTCGATACTGGACAAACGTCGTCACCACTTGGTAGCGTCCCCGATGGTCTAGTGGGTTAACCACGTAACCACTAAGGTCGATTTCGCAGGTTCGAGCCCCCCTGAGTGCATACTCGTACTCGTAGGGACTTTTTCTTGTGCAAAAAAAATACGTGCGGAAAGCGCGAGAGCGTGAGTTAGCAAACTTCGATGGAAATTGACGAGCGATGGGAATACTAAACCCTCTGCGCGATAAAAATGAAGGCACGTACCGGGGGGGGGAAGGGACGACACCTGTGACCACGGCTTGTCCAGAAGCTGGAAAGTCAAAGTGAGATTAAAAAACAAGATTAAAAAAAATCCATCCATAAGTCGGGGGACGTTCCACTCGCCGCAAGATCCATATCCACCCACACATGAAACCCGGGGATGTATCCAAGATGTCCCCTGATAATCACAAGACCTCGGTTCGCACACCGGACCTGACGATCTCACATCTCCACGAAGTAAAGTCGGAATTACTAGGGCTGTGAGTTGGCTGACTATTAGTCGCCGACTACTGTTGCTATTTGTTGGCTATAGGCTTTTGCAGTTTCGGTAGTTGCGTGCGGTAACTTGCGGGGGTTCTGCATTTTTGCATCTGACTGGCGCGTTTGTGGCTCGACGTATTATACGGTGTTTGTTTGTAAGAACTAAGTCAGTTGGTTGGCTTTTATTCCGTCAACCAACTAATAGCTACGTAGCCGAAAAGTTCAGCCAACTCTCAGCCCTAGTTATTACAGAAAGCGTTTTGAAGACGGGCGCGTTGCTCTGGCCGCGCATGCCGCTGCCAGACGTTTCGCCGGTTGCGTTCAATATTCTACCCAGGTCGAACTCGAGGCATTGTTGCGTAGGAAAAGACGACGTCGTGTTCGATTTCTCCGTAGTATACCGTAGACTCGGTCCGATGCACCTTGTCCCCGCTACACTTCGACGAATCGAACAGGCCGGTAAATCCCCGGCATTTCTAGCCATCACCATCATGGAAAGGAGGAGGTGAACCACAATGGAGGTAAAAAGTAAGAAGACGTAAAATATAAAATACCATACCGTATAACACGACGGAGAAACGCCCACCGTGAGCTGATTTTCCGAACCGATTTTCTCCAAAACGAGGGGGGCACACACAACAAAAATGGTGGCTTTGGAAAAATCTCATTAGAGGACACATTTTTTTTTTTTTTTTTTATCTCACTATTACTTTCCAGCTTCTGGACAAGCCGTGGTCACAGGTGTCGTCCCTTCTCCCCCCCCGGTGCGTGCCTTCCTTTTTACCGCGCAGAGGGATCAGCAATCCCAACGCTCGTCGATGTTCATCGAATTTTGCTAACTCACGCTCTCGCGCTTTCCGCAAGTCAACTTTTACCCACGCTACGGTAGAGGTGCAACATTCGCCTTCTGAGGCGCCTCACCTGAGGAGCTCTATAACTCTCCCAAAAAGGGATCTTGGCGAAAATTAAAGGGCTACCCGCCGAACAATCCCATGGCCTAGGTATACAACGAAATCCCAACGACTTTGGACTAAGGAGCCCCGTGGTCCAGAAAACGTTTCAGCCAAAAAGTACTACCTCTATCGTGGTAGCACGCATCTCGTCGAAATCTCTCCATATACGCATCGCTCAGCGTTTGTTTGTGCTATCCCCTTTCTTTGTCGACAAAATCAGCTTGGAAACTCGTCCGAGGGAGTGTATTCTCTTACCAGGTACGTGTTGTGCGGTAGGCCCTTGCGTACCCTAGGGTTTAAAACCTGCTAAACTGGGCTACTACTACTACTGTTGGAATCATCTGCTTGTAACATCGCAACCCAATCAGGAGACCTCATCCAATCCAGTACTCCACTTACTACATTGAATGATCGACGGCAGCGCAAAATAGTACGGCAAGAGTCTGTGTGATACATACCTGGGAGTCATCGCCTTTGAGGGTAGATCCAAGGGCCGTGCGGTTGTATAGAGACAGCTGCGTGTGTGTGGATGGGGCCGCAGCTGCAGCGTGTTCTCCATATCGAACCGTCATTCCTACCCGTCGACATCCAGCATCCAGCACATGCAGTGTCCGTGCTGATCCTTCATCCTAGTAGGGCCGAGTGATGATGCTCGTGAAATCGCGCCCAGCAGTGCCTTCATGCGTCCTCACTTTGGGCTAATGGATGCGATGATACCAGCGTTACCGCCTTCAAGGGTGTTGGTATACCCAAGGGCCGCAAGGACGAGCCCGCAGCTGGAGTAGTAGTACGACGAGAGCGTGATCTCCTTCTGCCGATCATGGACATCCAGCAAATCCAGTGTCTGTGCTGAATCTTCATCCTAGTAGGTAGGGTCAGATTATGACGCTCGTGAAATCATACGCAGCAGAAGCAGTGCCTTCCTGTGTCCTCAAACAAATCGACCCAAGAACTCGATGATACCAGGGTGTTACCGCTTTCAGCGGTAGATCCAGGGGCCGCACGGTAGTACGTATATTCACAGTGAAGACGTTTGCGTTTGTGGAGCTGCAGTACGACAAGAAAGAACTTGTTCCTCACATTAACCCGTTCTTTCCACCCGTCGGCATCCAGCATCCAGCACATCCAGTGTCCTTGCTGATTCTCCATCCTAGTACCCGTGGGGCCAGATGATGACACTCCCTAAATCATATACCCTGGCAATACGCAACAGCAGTGTCTTCGTGTCTTCTTCAGGTGATAGCGGTCTAGTCAATGCGTGGAGCCGTTGCGGCAGAGCTAGACGTTGCCAAGAAGAAAGCTGACGAACAACTGAGACTGTCGTGGGTGTGGTAGCGTGGCAATGGCAGCTAAATCTCGCAGAGATACGTTGTCCGTTACCTGGTACACCCTTTACACGCCACACGCCACACGTTGCACTCAAAACACAATGCGGCGCAACCAAAGCCAATCACACGTCGACTTCAAAATACTTCGTATACACCTGGTACAGCGGTTCAGCAGTAGTGGAGTCTGGAGTCTGAAGTATCCCGCCTAATCCTGCCCCCGCCCGCGTCTTACACCGCATACCCCTCCTACTCCCGACTTGAATCACGTTTCGGTGATTTCATGCAGCTGCATGCTGCACTGATGTACGTACGCGCTGTCTTGCACGGTTGCGTCGTACCGACAGAGCAAGCAGTACTCGCTCAGCTAGAGGGACAGGTACTGGGTACCCTGTAACAGGTACCCAGAACAACAAAAATGAGTGCAAAACAAGGCAAGACAAAAGAAGCAACAACTTGTGGTAAAACGGTTACTTACTGCATATTAGTGCGCGACATATTTTGATCGTGTATGATGGAAGCAAACCGTTTCATGTTTTTGGATCCAATCCGAGATCTTTGATTTTTCGACGTTCATTTTTACTTTGGACGGAAATGTAAGGACCGTTCAGATTTCATATTAATAACCAAACGGTCCTTACATTTCCGTCCAGAGAGGTATGATGGAAGCCGACCGTTTCATGTTTTCGGAACCAATCACTTATCTTTGTTTTTCGATCTTGTGCTACGCTAATTCTGTATCATTATGAGACCACTGCACCACTGCAGCCCAACCCAGCCTGCCTGTGCTATCCGTCCGTATCATTGGCCCATACTTCACGTACTGGTACCCACTACCGCCCGCCCTAGTTCGCACACATTTGCTGCTGCTCTGGCATCGTTCCCAAGAGCCCTCTCCTCCGCCCTTGCGGGAGATTCCGCACCACCAGCAGTGACGAAAGCAGCAGCAACAAAGCTCGCAACCCACCGCAGCAAGAAGATGAAGTTGTTTTCCTTCTCGCGGGGTCTCTTTTTCCTCGGAGCAACCGCTCTGTTCCTCCTGAAGAACCAGGCCGTCGCCAAGCCCAGGAGCTACTGGGATGGGGTGCAGGGGATCGTGAAGGCCTGCGACGACTTCGATGGAGAGGGGGAGATCGTCGCTAGCGGGACGGTCACGTTCCTGCGCCCCCTGCAATGCAAGGCGGATGCCCCCATGGTGAGTGAGAGGCCACGACACAGCCGGGAAAACAGTAGCAGCAGCATACCGTTATCATGAACCAGAGCTGTTTATTTGCAAGGGCCTGGAAATGACAAAAACCACCTGCACCCTACAGTACTCTCTCTTGCTACCCTTCAACAAGGAGCCGCCTAGATAATAATCTCCAGTGATGTCGTCAAGGCTACTGCTCCAAAGCAAAGGGCATCATACGATCACGCGGGAAATTTTGAAGGTTGCTTGGTTGGGTAGATAGAGCCAGCCGTGCAACGCGCACGATAGCGCACCCCCTGGCGTAAACTTCCAAGTTGGCTTTCTGGACAACGGAGAGAGTGCAAACACAGAGCGATGCGGACACCGAAAGATCTCGACGAGATATTATCAGAGCCACCATTTTCGTTGTGTGTATGCCCCCCTTGGCGTGGCGAAAATGGAAAATCGGCTCCGAAATTCGTCTTTTTTCCACTACTACTGTGTGGAAATACAAATACGGTTGTTTTATGACTTCGTATTAATATGAATACCAAACGTAACATTTCCGTGCCGAGTGGAGTGGAATACGGTATTTCATGATGCTAGATTGCCTCCTTCACTGCTTTCCGGTGAGACAGCACCACCACCCACCACCCATCTGCGTGCACCGGACACACGCAACTCTCGTGAGGAAGACGTGTGCATAGCAAGCAGCCGCAGCAGTAGGACGAGAGGTGGTACGTGCAGTATTATAATATTAATAGTATGAACGGCAAGTTCACCTCCAGAAATCGTCCTCGAATTTCTCAGTTTTCAGCAGTCAAGGTCCCTCATTGGTGCGGTGCCTTGCCAGATGACAACGCACTAAAGTGGGACCCCGAACTATCCGGATACGGTGCAGTATACTCTGTAGGACGAGGTCGTGACAAGTGACAAGCGATATAGTCACCGCACTAAACTGGGGCCCCGCACTACAGGGCACCGCACCAATGCAGGGTCAACTGCTGTATGTATGATCTTCCCTTGCCTTGCCGTTTTGCTGTTCGACCTGCCTGCCTGCGTGGTTTGATATCGACCTCCGAGACACAGCTACCACATTTTTGTTTGCTCGCTGAAGCGTGTTGCCCCCATCGACATGCATACACGGTAGCTTACCGTAGCGCAGAGAGAGAGAGGGAGAGGGAGGGAGAGAGAGAGAGAGAGAGAGAGAGAGAGAGAGAGTGTGTGTGTGTGTGAGAGAGAGAGAGAGAGAGAAAGAGCGAGAGAGAGAGAGAGAGGGAAAGAGATGAGTTGCATTGTCGTGTTTCCAAATATGCTCGACTCTAAAATGCAATGCAACCATAGACCGCAGATTGCTAGAGACCATGAGAGGGACCAACTACGTCGGTATTATAAGGGACCGCCTTGCCGCCCCGACGCACTATGATATGGTCTCTTGAAAGGGACCACCTACTGCTGTATTGCGTACATCTTGAAGTATAATGTATTCCCGTAGGAAAGACACTAACATGCTGTTTGACGGGTCGAGTCCCACCTCGGTTGGTCGTTGCTGGTTAAACCACAAAAAAAATAGAAAACACGACACCCATCTCCCCCCCCAAATCAGAATGAATCGCATTCAAGAGGGATGGGATCTCTGTACAAAATTACAAAATTGCATACGTTAGCTTTGTTTTACTTGGTTTTAGATTACCCCCCCCCGCAGTCTAGGTCTCGGAAACTTTGCACACGTCGGATAGCTCAGATTCGTATTCATGATCTGTCTTTAAGGGCAGATATATCCCTCCTGGTCAAGGGCAGATAGATCCCTCCTGGTAACTATGATCTGCATGGCCTATAGATCATGTTGTCGGGTGAGAGCCCGATGATGTGCATGATCTAGCACATATTTCCTGGGTTGGATCTGTACTACACAGATCCTGCACAACATATCATAACGACAGATATACGATCTATCTCGATGATCTAGATCGTGATCTGCCTGATGCCTGGAAACTTTGTGAGGTGTCTGGGGTACACAAAAAAAGATAAAGCAACACCATATTCCGGCCAGCTTTCAGAACGAAAAATAAACCAGGGGGGTGGGAATTTGTTTTGTTTGGTTGTTTTCTTACTGGTTTTATAGTATACCCCCTGTCTACAGCCTGTAATTAGGTCTCGGAAATGGCGTAACACGAGTGCCAATTTGTAATGGGTGTTGATTTTGGTTTTTCGTGTGTACCCTTTGGGTGTCAAGATTTTTTCCTGTACTCTCTGGCCGCTGATCAGTTTTTTTTCTGCCGTTTTTGTGTTTGCTGGAGAAAGAGAAACACCGACCTCCTCTTTTATTGCCGTCCGCGCGCTGGCTCTATTGCGTGATTTCTCCCTTTGCATCATCCATACGTTACCATCATCACGATCATCATCATGATCAACAACACCGTCATCAACAATATCACCATCATCGTCATCATCATCATTATCATTATCATCATCGTCATCATCATTATCATCATCATCATCATCATCATCATCATCATCATCGTCGTCATCGTCATCATCATTATCATCATCATCATCATCATCATCATCATCATCATCATCATCATCATCATCATCCCCATCATCACCATCGTCGTCATTGTTATTGAAGGTTTTCCACATCTACAACACGACCACTATCCGGTCGCACGCCCCCATCAACACCACCAACGTGCACTTCATCGTGCACCCCGAGGCCAGCCTCATCTTCACCGCCAAGGCCATCGTCATGGCCCGTGATGAGGTATGATACGTTGTTGTTGTTGTTGTTGTTGTTGTTGTTGTTGTTGTTGTTCTTCTTCTTTTTCTTCTTGTTGCTGTTGTTGCTGTTTGTTGTTGTCGTCGTTGTTGTTGTTGTTGTTGTTGTTGCTATTGGTTTTGCTTAGATTGTTGGTGTTGGTTCTGCAGCAGCTGCTTATAGACTACCTGGTATAAACCTTGGGCAGATGTTGAAATATGAAATATACCTGCCCTAACCCCGATCACCTGAGACATCTTCGGGATGAATAATGTGTACAGTGGGGTGGCCCCTTTTAAGGGACTCCGAGATAAGGGAAAACGATGTATGAGGGACCCCAAGTTCCTTCGCACCGTTTTCTTCCCATTTTAAGGGATCTCGTCCCTTATGGTGGACGCAACACTCAACAAGGGACTCCAAGTCCCCTTTGAAGGGCACCACACAGTCTCACGCTTGACAAAAGCCACATAGACTGCTAGAAATCTCAAGAGAGGCCACATTTGTTAAGGGACGTCGGTTTATATGAGACCCGACCGCCCCGACGCATCATGGTCCCTTATAAGGGGCCACCTACTGTGCCAGGTACTACATAAAATATGTAATGAGGGATCATAGTGTGTGGACTCTCAACCATTCTGACGAACCTGGGCCAAGTCGAAAACCCTACGGGCGGCTTCTGCTGCTTAGAACAGATTACCTCCGTTCTAACTACCAGTATTAATAACACCCTACCCTGGTACACTGAAAGCGGTATCTTAAAGCCTAAAGAGGCGGCCTTTGACGCGCCCGAAACGACCGGTCCCCTCGTTATTAACGCATTATTGTACTTCGGTATTACGTATACGGTTCCCCGCGGGCATGCGCATCAAGTTTGCTATTTTTAATCCTGGTACTATAGACTAGACTACATATCTACCTGGTATGGTGTAAGAGAAGGTCATAGGAAGGGCAACAGAAGGAAGAATATACCGGTTTTAGGCCGAGGGCGGAATATAAAGAATGTCACTGAAAACCGTAAACTATGTCAAAAAGATCTTCGTCGTTTGATATTTTGATTGATTTCTTCGTACGCACCCGTTGCTAGGAGCAACCGAGATTTGACATCCGAAAACCTGCAACATAAACTTCAACGTTATCATCGTTAACTAACCGTCACAATATTCGTTCGTAGACTAGACTATACATGAATTGTTTCTTTGTTTTTCGTTGGCGCTATTTGATGCCACAGGTAATATTTATTCAGTGTTTTTCGTTCGCACTATTTGATGCCACAGGAAATAATAATACATTCTTCACGCCATCTTCAACAAATTGCACGTGCTATCGGTCAATGTGATAAACTCTCGTTACCTGCTGTGGCATGTGTGTCTATGAAAACGTTCAGCCGGAAGTATCGCAAGGAGGGAGAGACACACACGTGTATAGTGGTGATTAGTATAGTCGGCGTCCCCGATGGTCTAGTGGGTTAACCTCGTAACCACCAAGGAAGGTCGATTTCGCTGGTTCGAGCCCCCACGAGTGCATACTCGTACTCGTAGGATTTTTTCTTGTGCAAAAAATTGACTTGCGGAAAGCGCGAGAGCGTGAGTTAGCAAAAATTCGATGAAAATCGACGAGCGTTGGGAA
>JAYJMJ010000405.1:2162322-2193026 GCA_036873875.1 Laminaria ephemera
CCTAAACTACCCGAACTATGATCCGTAGATCATTGACGGTTACACGCATCAGACAATGTACGAGTACATCCGACATGCGGTGCTACGAGAGGGATATTTCTAGCCCTTTTTGGCCAATATAGCAATTTATGACTGACAGAGGTCCTCAACTAAGGAACAGAAACTACCCAATATCGTTGGCATCCCATTTGTGATTCACAATATATTCGTTACTTACCGAGGCTATGGGCTGTTTCATGGGGTTAATCGTACAATTCTTCTCAAAACCAGTTTTCGGGTGAGATATAGAGCTATTCCATTCAAGTGAGGAGATGAAGAAAAATTAGGTACACCCGCTACCGTACTATTAGTACTATTAGTACTATTAGTATTATTAGTACTATTAGTACTATTAGTACTATTAGTACTATTTGTAGCGCGCATAGTCGAAACACGTTCTTCTGCTATTCGCGTGTGATAAGCAACATTCAACACCGATGATATTTCCAACATCAAGCACCTGCTTCTATTTGCAAATAACGAAAATGTGCCCTTTTGCCCAGATGTCTGGAAATTGTGCACCAGGTGGTACCTCAGCTGTACAAGATCAACCATGAGGTGCTGCTGAACGAGTTGAGCGAGTCTCTGGACGCGATGAGCAAGAAATCTAGAAGTGTCGAAGATTTTGCCAAGCTTGTCGTACAGTACAGGTGAGCACGACTACTATGACGGACACACAGGTTGAGTCAGTTCGTGGATAAGTGCTATCATAGGGGTATTTCTTGCCCTTTTTCGCCAAAATGTTGCTGACTAACGGGGTTCCTCAACCAACAAAACTGCCCAATATCGTTGGAAAATCATTTGAGTTTTACGATCGTCATACAGCACAGGCCTGCACGACTATTGTCACGGACACCTAATCAGAAACAGGGTAGTCAAACAAGAAAGGCAGGGTGATATTTTCGAGAATACAAAAAATCCGGGAACCGTTATACTGAAGTTAGTGTAGAACACACCCTCTCCCAAATAAAACAGTCTTTCTGTTTCTTATTAGGTCTCCTGTACTGTATTATGACGGACACACCAGTCCAGCCAGTTCGTGATAGGCAGTTGGCGGCGCCTGGAAAAAGGGGTGCTTGCTTCGGTCTGTTATTGCGGACACACCGGCCCAGCCACTCGTGCCATTAATAGGCGGTTGGCGGTGCCTGAAAAAGGTGGTGTGTGCTTCGGCAAAGGCGGGAACGCGGTATCGACGGGCCGGACAGGCCCAGTAATGTCTTACGATTCATCCTTCGTCATGTGTATGCGCGGGGTGTTCGATCCTGATCGGAGACGCCCCTTGTTGTCTTACGCTTCATCCCCCGTGGTGTGTGCACGGGGTGTTCGAGCCTACGGAGCGTCCTAGTTTCCATCGAAACGAAAACTTACCCAAGTTTTCATGCTACAGTCTCCAATGTTTACGCAGAATGTTCAGCGTTTCCAATTGTTCCTCCGACACCCCCCTATCTTGGGGGACAGATCAGTGGCCATCATAACACCGAGGTCAGCCTTGATCTCCAGTTCAACCCAAACCACTCTCCCTGAAGTATCTGGGATATCCTTCATCAACATCACTAACGATCCGCGTAATATCTCGGATGCCTTTCATCAACATCACAAAAACGAATCTTGCGTAAAGGAAGGTAGTGTGTTGTCACGTGAGTGCACGCAGGGAAAGAGAATGGATTGGGTGAGAGTGGTGGTATTCGGTGCATTGTGTCAGCTTTTGCGTTTAGAATGAATAATGCACTGCACACTGCTGGTGTCGGAAGGAAAATTAAATAACTACCTGGTGTGTTTTATTTCCACTGACAGGGGCGCAAAGGAACGAGCGGGAGACATGCAAGAGCGCTACACGTTCCTCGCTTCCCTGTACGAGGTCATGGAGGGGAACGGGGTCGTGATCGGTGACGATACTCGAACAGCAGCAAACATGATCGTCAAGGTACAGTGCCAGCTACCCCCCGACACGCTGTTTTACATACATCGCAGATGTACCCCGAGTCTGGCCTCAGTCATACCCCCAGCCAACAAAGTTACTCGAAAAATCTTGCCATTCATACCCCAGCCACTCGAAACATCATGCCCTGTCAGTCTCAATGGGGATTACCGAATTCGCAACGAGTCCGTCCATCGATGTATACGTGTTGAATGCATGAAGTATGTAGTGGTGTTGAACGGACCAAGACGCCCGAAGATTGCCGGTTATATTTTTTCTGGTGTCGAGAATTGCTGATACGTACGAGTACCCACGATAATTCTGTCTTCGCATCCCCAGCGGAAATTATTTGGGTGGTCTTTTTATTGCGGGAGATCCGCGGATAACAAACTTCAGTTAGTTAACGTTACGTCAGCGGTTGTCGTCACGCTTCTTTCATGATAATGAAATATATATGTATTCAAGGGCTCCAATTGAGCTGCCTATAAATAGTCCCGTTCGCTCTTGGTTGACGGCAGGTACGACAGCAACTCCACGCCAAAATGGAGATAGTGGAAAGTACTTACGGTGAAGAACACCAGAAGTTCAGCTCGGAGCTGACGAAACAAGCAGCGGGGCTTACTCCAAGGATACAGGCACGTTGGTGCCATGTCTACAGCTATCAATACCTATGTTTGGTTATTGGATACATTGTTGTACGCTCAATGCTAACTTATTGTTGGAAACATTGTTTTACGCTTTTACATTTCGTGGTCTGGGCTCTCTGTTTTTTTATCTTGTTTTTGGTATTGACACTCACGCCACACATTATCCGATGGCAAATGACACAATGATAAGTGCTAAAGCTAAGCGAGGTGTCAAAAGGCGAGCAGGATAGCGACGGACAGCACAAACCTCCAAACGGAACTGAACATGCCAACGTTGTCTTCCATCGAACGACATTTATATGAATGAACAAATCAGGGTACAATAAAACCATTGCGCCACACTTTGCGAAATCGGAACAACTGTCTGTGTGTTGTCAACGTCACGTGCTGAAATTGTGCACGTCCAAACGGAGCATCGCATGCAGACGTTGTCTTGGTTCGAACGACATATATAAGGATAAACGATCAGGGTAGCATAGAACCGTTGCGGCACACTTTGCGACATCGCAACAACTGCCTTTGTGTTGACAACGTGACGTGCTGAAATGTTCCAGGCACTGAGGATGGACCTTGGGCATGGCATGATACAAAACCCGGGCGCAGAAGTGACAGAAGTGGTCCAATACCTAGACGCGTGTGAAAAGACTCTGGCGAGCCTCTACACGCTGGCAGATTGCCTCATCAGCTGGCAGGTAAGCGCTTTTTTCAATAATAGTGGAAATTCTCGTCTTTTAATCCTTTGGCCACTGAAAACGTTATCTCAAACCAATTTAAAGTATTTTACAGTTCTAAAGGAGATAACGGCGATGTTTCTCGCCGGGCGTGTAATGGTTCCAAGTGCTACTGTGCTTGATCCAGACGAATTTCTTTGCACGCGTTTGGCACGGGAATGACATGTACTGGTAGGGAACAAACGCAGCATCGGTTTGTTGTATTTCTACAACAAATTAAAAGTACGCTTCATCTTGTGAGATCGAAGATCGAAAAATTCGTCGAAACTCATTTTTGCAAGCTGCGTGTGATACTTGGGTTTGAATGGATAAAGCGCTGTTCGCATTGCTTGCTCCGACTGCTTGGTTGTGTGAGCAATTTGCAAGGTTTCGTTTTTGAGCACTGTTTCGGCAGACTATTACAGAAAAGATATCCACGTGCTGTGCTTGATCCAGAAGAGCTTCTTTGCACACGTTTCGCACGCGAATTATACAGGGATGAACGCACCATTCGTTTTTTGTTTTAAAGGTAATGATCTTTAGAGACAAAATCAGCATCGATTTTTTGTAGAGATGAAGCTCTGTTCGCATTGCCGGTCGCCCAACTGCTTGGCTTTGTGAGTAACTTACAAGCTATCGCTTTTTAATCACTGTTTCGAGGCTGCATTACAGACAAGAGTCGAAACGCCCAATTGGTTGACTGTGGGAATTCACTGCAAGCTTTCGTTTTTGATTATTGTTTGGGCAGACTGTATTACAGACAGGAGATTTTGACCGGTTTTTTCCCGTCTTTATATGACTGTTTCGGCAGACTGTATTACAGACAGGAGATTTTGACCGTGACGAGCTGGAGGAAATCGAGTCGGAAATGAGCCAAAAGACGCGCCTGTGGCAAGGGATACAAACTTTTGAGGAGCACTTACAGGAATGGGAATGCACTTCTTTTGAGTCTCTGGACATCGGGGCGATGGAAGCAGAGGTCGTCAGGTACGAAGCAACCCGTGAAAACGCCGACATAGAACTTCCTGGTGATCTTCTTACGGTAGGATTTCGGTCACCTTTTTTTCTGTCCACTCGCAACACTTCCGTTTGCAAGGTGGTGCGGTTGCCCCAGCACATGGGCAGCGCGCCGACAACTGAGCGCGGACGCGTTCAACGATAGTGGCGCACCTACATGTTTTGAGGCTCCTCGCTTAAAGAGCTCTACAAACTACCCCAAAACCAAAACCACTTTGAGAAATAATGAAAGTGCAAGCGGATGAGCAATTCCATGGTTTACAGTGGGTACGCAACGAATGATGTTGTAAAACACAAATAAGATACCAACGATGCTGGGTAGTTCCCCAGTGAGGAACCCTGTTTGGCCAATAAGTGCTACCCTTATGGTAGCTTGCGTCGAGGTGAAATCGTTTGCGGTAGATTGCATATGGCAATGTTTTTGTCGGGACAGCTCACTGCTGTAGTCCTAGCGTGCATAGTACTCTCAAAAGCTTGTCGGTCGCTCCAGTTTCATGCCGTCATGGACCTCGATTTCACTCGCCCCTCACAGGTTCTGGCGCATAGTACAGCTATCCGAAAAGCAGCTCCCTACGAACCCTGCAGTTGGGCGGCTGAAGGGTATGGTCGAGGAAGTCAAGCTCACAGTGCCGGTGGTCGCTGATCTGCTTAGCGGAACGCTGACGAGTAGGCACTGGGAGGAGCTTAACCGCGTTCTGGGTATGGACATGAGAGAACAGGGGGCTGCAACATTCAAGCAAATGATGCAGGTGAAAACTATGGAACGATCTTTATTTTTTTTAGGTCATCCGACAATGTGCGGCATGTGCTTCAACGTCGATCACTTTTGCTGTAGCATTCTCTTACATTATACTGGTACGAGACCTCACATTACTGTACTCGTAGCCCTTATACCATTATGTTTGGCACACCAGCCAGCATACGATCAAAAACAAGGATACCTGCTGTTTTTCCAACTCAACACGCTCAACCCCAAACCGTAATCAACTGCGATGATGTTTGGTGCGCGCCTCCCACAGCCGGCTTCCTCTGTAGGCTAACGTCAAGGACGTTGCGGTCGACAACAGGGATACCTGCCGTTTTTCCGACTAAATATGCTCCACCCTAAGCCGGAACCACGTAAGATTCCGTTTTTATGCACGCTTTTCACGACCGGCTCCCTCTGTAGGCTAACGTCAAGAACGTTGCGGTCGAAAACAAGGATACCTGCCGTTTTGCCAACTCAATATGTTCAACCCCAAACCGTAACTACTGACGATGAAGTTGATGCACGCCGACTCCCGCTGTAGGCTAACGTGAAGAACGTGTCGGACGAAGTGAACGCCATTGTCACGAACGCAGAGCAGGAATCCATCCTTATCCGGCTTTTGCAAAAGGTGAGTTCCGGAATTGGTTTTGCGGCAAATCGATTTCTCCCATGCGTGGCATGCGGGGTTCGAAAAGTGCGTGCCGCTGTAAGACATGCGCATGTTGGGTTCGAAAAGCACGGGCTGCTGTAAGAGATGCGTCGTGTTTGCGTGGCTATGATCACCATGCCCTGCTGTAAGAGGTGCACCATGATTTGTTTCTCTAGTTTTTCCACTCCGAGTCAGGGCATGGTGATATACATGTTTCTTTGTCCCTTCGCGTATCCTGTCTGTTTTCACACCAAATCAGGTCATGAGGTTCTACAGCAATTGTGGATTCCGGTATGAACTGCTACTGTTGTGACGGAAAATGACAACACCTAAGCTAAACGGTTACCCTTATCGATTGACACCGTTCACTGCCGATCAGACGTGCCATCGATATGACGATCGATTGTAAAACCTTGTCCAATGCTTCTATTGAAGAGATAACGAATTAGATGCAAAGTACCTGGGCTGAAGCGACGTTCAAGTTGACGATGCACAAGGAGAAACTAGACGTGCTGATACTGAGCGATGTGGACAACTTGACAACGCGGGTGGACAATGCCGTTGTAAACATGCTATTATTTACAACATGTACCCACCAGACGAAAGAACATTAAACCTTTTCCGATGTTTCTATAAAAAAATAATGAATTCGATGGAAAGTATTTGGGCTAATGTTGTAAAACCTTGTCCGATGCTTGGATATAACAAACATGAATCAGATGGAATCTACCTGGGCTGAAGCGACGTTCAAGTTGACGACACACAAGGAAAAACTAGACGTGTTCATACTCAGCGATGTGGACGACCTGACGACGCGCGTGGACGACGCTGTTGTAACTATGGGCAACGTCTTGGCATCGCCGCACATAGGACCGATCCGCACCGAGGCTGAGGAATTCGGGGGGAAGCTGAATGTGTTGCAGGTGAAGAAACAGCATTGTAGGAACACCGAAAAATATGGGAGATTATGTGTGTTGCGTGTGTTTGCGTGTTGTGTGTTGTGGGGGAGTGATGTGTGATGTGAAATGATGATGATGACGATGATGATGATGATGATGATGATGATGATGATGATAATGATGATGATGATGAACTCATTGAACGAAGCAAGACGGCAATGTACTTAAATTAGTCATGAGTCGTACGACATGCCACGACGGAAAGATGTTTCCTGACTAAAGGGGCATCAAAGGGTTTATCCGCTGGCGGACAGTAGCTGGGTAGTGGGGTTGGTTGCCGACAGAGAAGAGTAGAAGTATCAATATATTAACCGCGCTCTTCAAGCGTCCATGTAGCCATCATCCAAATATAGAAGGCAAGTGGAAGTCAAGAAGAAGTCAAGTGAAAGCCATCGGGGAAAACCATCCGGCGGAAAAGCCGTCGACCCGGGGATATTCCGCTATGAATCTCCCACAACAATAGAACCAATCTATCATAGGAACTCTCTAATACCATCAACCATTGTCATATTCGTACCACGCACCAAAGCACAATCAGCAAAAGAGTTCCATGAATACTTCGTATCACCTTGGAATTGCCGGTGGCAAACTGTGTATTGTGAGAGCCAATTTTTAACTCGTCCGGTGTCGAACCCATGCCTCCTTACTTGTCGTGGTAGGGCACGCTGGAAGAGTGGCTGGTTTTCCAGCGCACGTGGGGATACTTCTCGTCAATCTTTGCCGCACCAGATATTCAGAAACAGCTTCCAGAGGAGGTTAAGGCATTCAGGTAGGCACTACTTTTAACATTGAAATTTCTACCTTAGTGCATTTGTGTCGTTCCGAACCTGTTCCTATACCCCCATGCCATTAAAACTTGGGGGAGCAATTGGTGTCCGTTCTAGCCCTCGTTGTATTTTTCATCACACACGCACCTTGAACAACACTTGTCGAGGGGCATTCTCGATAAACATCCTTATCAAATGCATCCAAGTTGACTTTTGTACGATCAAACAGTGCGACAATCAGGACGAGCTGTTATATCGTAAGCGCTAAGTATTTTGCTGTTCTTCAACGAGAGTGCGAGTGTCGTACGGTTGTGTTTTTTGTGTTGTGTGAGTCAACTACTCCCTTTGATTTATCGGAGTCGTTTTGCACAAGGAAAAAACCCAAGCATCATCAACGCATCGTATCCCCTTGGTGATTCGCCCTTGATTTGCTATACTATTCAGGGCAAATACCATTTTCTGTTGTTTGTGCTCACAACCTCGCCCATGACGCAAACGCTACCACGTGAAAGGTGCTGTGGTGGCATTGTCTTGTCGATACCTTTCATTTGAGCTATCCAATATGGTCTAATTCAGAAAACTCGCAGAATCATGCCGGATTATTACTCACTACCACTCTCCGCAGTAGTTACGACCATGATATTGAGCTTGAAATGTGTCACAATGTTTGCCCTACCGGTATACTTTTGTCGTGGTCTCACTCCCGAAAATCCATTTCAACGTCACAGGATCGTCGATGTATTTTTCAAGGAAGTTATGCGCAAGACCGCCGAAGATCCGCACTGTCTCACCGCCGGGGTGGCGCCAAGCTTATTGAACAGCTTCAAGAAAAACAACGAGGCCCTCGAGGGCATTGCGAAAGGCTTGGAGACGTTCCTCGAGGTCTGTACATTTCCAAGCTAGTCTGTACCCCTCCAAGCTAGTATTAGTCTGTATCTTTCCAAGCTAGTCTGTACCTTTCCACGCTGGTTCCATGCATCATATAGGCATTTAGGTCGAATTCGTAACATCTTCCTTGTCTTAAGTCATTAGATTCTGAATTTTTTTTGTACGTTGACTGTATGACTGGAACAAGCGCTACACATTGTCAGATGACAAATGGAATACTAATAATAAGATTAATAATAATATAATCATAATAATAATAACAATAATAATAATAATAATAATAATAATAACAATAACAACAACAATAATAATACTAATGATAATAATAACAATAATAATAACAATAACAATAATAATAATAATAATAATAACAATAATAATAATAATAATAATAATAATAATAGTAGTAGTAATAATAGTAATAATAATAATAATAATAATAATAGTAATAATAATAATAGTAATGATAATAATAATAATAACAATAATAATAATAATAATAAGAATAATAATAATAATAATAATAATATAGTCTATAGCCTGAATTGGTGCTCGATTCGCATATTTTTCCTGTTATCACATACCAGTACCAGGTAATCTATACCCACAGCTCCTTGACCTCGATAGGCAATACTAGTATTGGAGTTGCTTAGCATGGTCTAGAACGCACTAGAGGAAGCACGAGAGACGGCGTCTCCTCGTACCAAAACGACAAGGGGGGTGTCCGGTGGGGAAACACCAAATAGATATGTAACCGATCAAATAGATGTGCAACCGATCTCATGGGTCCGCAATGAGGACAGCTCGGTGAGGAGGAAGGAGCGAACTCGTAAGCTCACCGCATATTATATCTATCCGATATCCACAAGATGCTTCGTGTACTCGTGCGTAGTGGCTAATGACTACACATCAACCACAGTAGATACGTATGGACCTCAAAATCCATAATCCAATATGGCCCCTTGATGAGAAGTCATAGCTAGAGGAACGTTGAATATGTTAGAAAATGCTAAAAAATGGCGAATCAATGCTACTTGAACGACATGCTAAGACTCGTCTACGAGCGACTGATACCAAGCTGGAGAGTTATTATATCTCATTTTTCCAAGTGGTAATTGCTTATGTATACTATTCCTGGTACAAAATATATACCCCGTATATATAGAGAAGTATTTGGAGAGTTTTATGTTATGTCCCGATTCTCATGTGGTATTGCCGCCTCCAGGTGAAGCGACAGGCGTTCCCTCGCTTTTACTTCCTAGCTGACGATGAGCTGCTTGAGCTGCTAAGTCGGTGCCGCGATACGGATGCCGTTCAGCCGCATCTGCGAAAATGCTTCGATGGCGTCTACTCTCTTGACTTTGGAAGTGGCGCCGGCTCGAACACGATCAACGCTATGGTAAGTCGGCTCTTGCGAAGTGTGCACCTTTTTATTTTTATTTTGTTTGGCATGCTGCGGAAGGGGTAGCACCTGCTATTTCTGAGGCTCCTCACAGGAGCTCTATACGTACCTCTCACCCAACAACGAACTTTTGAAAAAAAACATAATCTAAGCCCGATATTCAAGCCAATGGGCTAGGTATCCGACGGATAATATTGTAAAATTCACATGGGATCCAACCATATTGGTTAGTTTGTTAGTTGGGGAACCCCGTCAGCGAGAATTGTTTCGGCTCAAAAGCGCAACCCCTGTCGTAGTGCAAATGGAAATGGGCAGGATCGCTGCATGCCGCTTGCATCCCTAATATCTCGATACGATCCGCATGATAACCCGAACCCACGGGTACCCTGGACAACCACGACCAAATGATAAGAGGGTCCCCCACATACTCCGACTGGTTGGTATTCCCCTTAGTACCAGACTGGTGCTACGGTCGGGGGGGGTGTTATACTAATATACTATCATTTTCACTTCTTCGTTTAGGCCACTGGGTCAAACGACAAATTACCTCTCTCAAAATAGGCGTTTTTCGGTTTTGTTTTGGCGCAGCGCGTAGTAAACAATCCTAAGGTGGTGCATATCGCCAAATCTAAAACCGAAGTAGCGAAGACAAGAAAATATAGGGTAGTCATCTCTTCAGAGTGGCTCTGATCGGCTGAAATAAAACGACCTAAAGGTGCCCCCCGCTACCGTAGCCTCAGTCACCATAACCCCCTTTTGGACTTGAGGGGAACACGGTGTCGAAACAAAGTGATGATTACAGCATAATAAGCCACACGGTGTATAAGATGTATACGATGTATGATAGCGAGGGCTGATGGGGTTAGGTGGAGATGGACGACACGCGCGTGGCTTGCTGATACTGATTTTGCTGCACGCTCTCTTGCTAGGAGATTGAGAAGACCGCACTTGTCGCTTTTTAGGTCGCTGTACTTGAATCAAGTCAAAAGGGCTGATATGATCAGGGTATTATCGTTCAACTCTTTCAACGGGTGATGGTTCCGACGTGTCATGTCATGTCCCCGGGACAAGGATATTCGACCAATCAATCTCTTGTCTGCCCCCGTTGGCCCGTCCACGATTGACTTACACAAACCATTCATAACACAAAAAAGCATTTGCCATAGTTTGTGAGCGGGTAGTCTACCCCGCTATTATTAATAGACTAATAGTGAACGCACGACTTAATTTGTTCTTGACGACTGCTGTTTTTATACGCACCACTGGTACATTATTTCCGTATAGGTTAGTCGCGAGGGAGAAAGTGTAGCGTTGGGGCCAAATCTCAAGGCTCGTGGTGCGCTAGAGGACTGGCTGTTGGCGATGGAGGAAAACATGCGCAAGGTGCTCCACCGTTTTATCAAGGCCGCCTTGACAGAGCTGGACGGACTAAACTTTGATGGAGGTACTGTATTACGGTTCACACGTTGAACGCGGCAATAGTCCGGCCATGCATTCCTCACAAATATGTATCAGTTCCGGCCGCTAGTGGTCCTGACAACTTCTTCGGATAGAAATTTCCGGGAAGGGTAATAATTTTCCAGGAAATTTTACCTCACTATTATTGGTCAGGAGGCAAATCGTGATCCACAGTTCGGAACAATAGATAAAAAACGAAAGCGGCGCAGCAGCGTTTCGCCCGTTTCTGGCCCGTTTGGGGTCCGGATTCGGGTCGAGGTTACGGTTAGGGTTCGGGGTCGGGGTCGGGGTTGGGGTCGGGTTGGGTCTACGCCCGTGCCTTAATCTGTCACGATGTTGCCTGGCGGACAATGCTCTTGCTTTTTGCCAACGAAGGCAAAATATATCAAAAGTATATTTGTGGGTTTCGCGTGTGTCGACTCTGTGAATGCAGGTCTCGGGCACGTCCGAACAAAGAGGCCATCGCAGAATTTCGACGACACAGAGCAGAATTTCGAGAACACAGCGGAAACGAGAGTGGCGTGGGCTCTACAGGGGCTTCCCGCCCAGGTCGTGGCCACAGCCATTCAGATATGCTGGACAAGGTATGCTGTTGGTTGTATAGTACTACCCTATATTTTGTTGGTTGTATAGCACTACCCTATATTTTGTTGGTTATATAGCACTACCCTATACTTTGTGGGCTAATATAACGCTACCCAATGTTTTGTTGATTATGTAGCACTGCCAACTACCCTAGTACGTCGCATCACTATGTAGGTTAGCGCGTAGTGCCATACGTCGTACAATCGACATATGAAGGGCCACGTCGGCGCACCGCTTTGCCGTCTCCTCCTATGCGATTCCGTCTCGTCTCCGATTGCTTTAGACCTTGCCCTTCGACCGGCAGAACCAGATATTGGCGACGCGCGCGCTGACCGTTAACCCCTATACCACTGGTACCATGGTATACGTTTTATGGGGACAAACTTTTTTTTTTAAATCTCACTTTTACTTTCCAGCTTCTGGACAAGCCGTGGTCACAAGTGTCGTCGCTTCTCCCCCCCCGGTACGGAAATACGGTACGGAAATAGTGTGCGATTATTCTTGCAGTAGCAGAAGGGTTAACCGCTTTAGAACTGCCCCCGCGTTTTTGGGGATAAACTACTTAAAAATAGTGTGGGATTATTGTTGCAGTGGGAGTTAAAGGCAACTGAGTTGCCGTAATACTGAAGTCTCTCCATGACGTTGGTGTGACGGTTACGTCCTGTCGCTTTCTCGCCCTTTGCACATGTGATCTTGCTAGAGCGACAGAGCAGGCTATGTCCAGGCAGTCCGGAGGAGAATCTGGCGTGATGGAAGCATGGCTTGAGACCTGCATCACGGGTCTTCGAGCGCTCGTTGGGCGGATTCAGGTACGACCAATATTTTAGGATTTTTAGTACTGCCAAAAGTATCCCACGCTAATTCCAAGTGATTTGTCACCAAAAACGTGGATGCAGTACTCAAAGGGTTAAGACCTCCCTTCTCGACGGGCTTATCTTCTGTTCGCTACGATCACTCCTTTTTAGAAAAATACATTTTTCGCCTATCCTACTCTTCGTGGGCATGGCAACGCTTCACAAAACGGCTACTTTGGCATATACCGCCTCTCTCCTACGTATAACGTAGTGGACAATTTCATTGTCGTTGGAGCGAGCGACAACAACGCGAAGTCCCGACACTTAAACAAGTACAATGACGCGTTTTTGTAGATGTCCCCAGGAGGAAATAACGCCGCTGCAACTTACGTTGGCTGTATTGGCTCCTACCTGGTATGACGTACGTAGTCGACGAATGTTGTTGTCGTTCGGCGACCGACTGAGAACAACTCGAAGCCCAAAACTAAAGCACATCCAACACAACACCTGTTTCGTGATGCGTTCGCTGCAACGTACGTTGCCCCCTCTCCTATAACGTCGCCGACGATTGTGTTGCCGTTGGGGCGACCGACAACAGCTCCTCTCCTACAATGTAGTCAACGATTTTTTTGTCGTTGGAGCGCCCGACAACAACGCGAAGCCCGACACTCGTGCAAATCCAACACAACACGTGTTTCGTGAGGCGCTTGCCCAGGACGATATGACGCCGCTACATCATACGTTGGATGTATTGGCTCCTATATTGTAGTCGACGATTGTGTTGCCGTTGGGGCGGTCGATAACAACCTCTCTCCTGGAATGCAGTCCACGATTTTGTGGTCGTTGGAGCGAGCGACAACGACGCGAAGTTCCGACACTCAAGCAATTCCAACCACATGTTCCGCGCCTTTCCGCCGCCTTCTCTCCCAAAATGTGGTCGACGATTTTATGTTCGTTGGAGTGACCATCCACAACGCGAAGCCTGACACTCACGCTATTCCAATTCTAACGACGTGCGTGTTTCATGCATTTCTCCCAACGCGAATCCCAACACTCAAGCAATTCCAACGATGTGTTTCATGCCTTTCCCCAGGAGGAAATGACGCCGCTGCAACGTACGTTGGCTGTGGCCTTGGTTACCGCCGAAGTGCACAATCGGGACGTGTTGGAGGGTTTAATTTCCAAGGATGTTGACGACGCCCAGAATTTCATCTGGCAGGCTCAGCTCCGGTACGTTCGTAAAGGTCGCTCTGTTAATAGTGCAGTTATTTAATTGTCCACACAGAGACCAGAATATTCTATTGGATTTCTTTTTCTTTCTGGGAACGTTTATGGATGATCGACGTCGAAGCTTACGCTACACATTGTCAGGTGGAAATAATAATAATGTTGTTTGTGCGGACCATGCAGGGCCGGAACGCTGATACTCATCCTGCGTGCCTAGGCACAAGTTCCGCGGAGCTATTTTCCGATAGTATCGAACGCGGCGTACATTTGGCACAAATTATTTAAAATACCCACACAACCAGGATTGCAGGTATTCCTGTCATGCTTATCCTTTACCCGTTTGGGACTTCAGAGGGAAAAAATGTCTTAACCGTCTGATATGACGATTACAGCAACGATCACACGAAGCAACCTGGGCCGCTGGGGTAGGGGGTACTATAACAATATGTCCGATTTGCAACGTAAGGAGCTGACCTACACGCGTGCAGCATGGTGATTGATGCTCGTACTGCTGCATGTCGATATAGTCTGGATCTGTATGGTACCTGTGTGTAGCTGCTAGCAGGGATACTTCCAAGGGCTGCAGTAGAACAGGTGTCTGCGTATGTGTGGATGATACCACAGCTGCAGTTCAACGGAGCAGGACCTGATGCTTGTTAAAGCACGGTATCTTGATGTCGCCACTTCACTTCACTTCATTTCATATAAGTTAAACTTGATGATACCAGCGATGACGCTCGTCCTGTGTCAATGCAGTAAGGCCGCTTGGTAGAGCTAGACGTCGCAACCAGGGAAAGGTAGACGAAGCACGTCGCAATCGCAGGGAAGACAAACGAAGAACTGAGCTAGATATCCAACCTCGAACTCTGTATTCACGGATATCCGGTAGATACGTTGCACAAAGAAATGCGGCGTAACCTGAGAAAATGCGGTGGAGCCTAAACCAATAAGCTTCAACACATGTAGAGAATCTGTATAAGTGTAATATTCCGACACTGCACGCTCTTCCCAGACGCTTGGTTAGATCGCTATCGTCGCTTTTTTGGTCGCTGTGCATGGGTCCCAGAAGGCTTAAGTCGGACACCTAGAGTAGTAAGAAACAGAAATACTGACCCAGGCTGGGTTTCTTATTTGGGAGAGGATGCGTTCTACACTATTAATAGCTTCAGTATAAGGGCTCCCTGATTTATTTATAATTACTGCAAATGTCAGCCTGGCTTTCTTATTACCCTGGTTTCTTGCTGCTGTAGGTGTCATGTACTGTATGGGTCTCTCACGCCAATTATTCTCGTTCGCCTCGAGGGTAGACGAAAAACAAAAGATGACACCCTGCATATTATTTTTTCCTAGACATGGAGGGGGGATACTCCAAAACCAAGCGATGCCGAAGATCCAAACAAATGTTTTTTTCTTAATTCGTCCAGTGATCAACCACAGCGCTCCGGTTTGTTTTCCATTCTGACCTCGGGGGGTGTGGTGTTCCATTTTCTCTTCTTTTTTTTGTCGCATGCCCTTCTTCGGCCTTTCGCAGTTTCTACTGGGATGCGGACACTGTGAAAGTTCGGCAAAGCACGACCAAGATGCAGTACGGATTTGAGTATCAGGGTGCAGCTACTCGTCTGGTGATAACACCCCTCACTGAACGATGCTGGATGACGATAACAGGCGCACTCGACTTGAAACTGGGTGCGAACCCGTTAGGGCCGGCCGGAACCGGGAAGACGGAATCTACGAAGGACCTGGCCAAAGGCCTTGGGACGCAGGTACCCATCTAAAACTGACCATTATTTTATGCTCAATCCTTAACCCCTTTGGATCTGCACCCACGTTTTGGGGGACAAAACACTTGGAATTGGTGTGGGATTTTTTTTTGCAGTTAGTAACAAAAGGGTTATTTGGTAAGAGGTGTGGGTCGGGACGATTTAAGTCTCCAACTAGATATTAGTCGGACTAATACGTCAGTCGTTTTTCGGACGTGCCGATTATCCGACTTGTTTGGTTTCCTTACTTGAAGGAAGGCTCGTTGGAGTGTCGAGAGCTGTGGCGAATGCATTCTAACACAATTGATCTCAAAACGGTAGGAGCACTAAGCCTTAGCCTTTGCAATTGTGTGGCTTCAGCAAGGCGCTTTGTGCATGGCAGGATGGCATCGTGCTGCCGACGGCATGCTGTGATCACCAATGCCTGCCCTATGCCCCATGGTTGTGTCGTCCACTGCAGTGTATTGTGTTCAACTGTTCAGAACAGATTGACCACGCAATGCCTGCAAGGCTTTTTTCTGGGCTAGTACAAACAGGGGCTTGGACCTGCCTTGACGAATTCAACCGGATCAACATTGAAGTACTCTCCGTCATTGCGGAACAGGTGCGATCGAGTTGATTTAGTCGTGAATACGTTGTTAGAAAATATCGTAGCAATATCTGTGTTGTCAAATCGCATGGCGCAGGCTTGCTTGCTTGTTGTTCAAACTCCATCCCCTCCATCGATGACGATCTTCGTAACTGACAGTACGATATATATGTTGTTCAGATGGCGTGGCACAGGCATGTTTGCTTGCCGTTCTAGCTTTATCTCCCTTATATACGAAGGTCTTCGGAACTGGCGAGATAGAACAGATACGATATATGTGTTAGTCAGATCGCGTGGCGCAGGCTTGTTTGCTTGGCGTTCTAATTTTATCCCACTCATCGACTAAAATCTTCGTCGCTGGCGCGAGAGAACGGGTTCGATGTATGTGTTGTCACATTGCGTGGTGCAAGCTTGTTTGCTTCTTCGTTCTAGCTTTATCCCCTTATATATGAAGATTTTCGTAACTGACGAGATGGGACAGGTGCGATACATGTGTAGTCCCATCGCTTAGCACATGCTTGTTTTTTTGGCGTTCTAACTTCGCCCCTCTTCTCGATGAAGATCTTCGTAACTGATGAGATAGTTGAAGTTGAAAGTATAGAGTTATTCCGTACAAAAGCAAGCTTTTAGCTGAGAAAACACGTCTCGCACGTCGGAAATAAGGAACACGCCGACAATGACTGCAGCTATCTTTGTAGATAGCTACGTAATCACGAAGCTAGAGTAACTACTGCTGAATTTATACCAGGATGCTATTAGGCAGTACGTATCAGCAGACATAAGCTACCTGGCATGCATTATGAACTACAGCACACTTGATTTTGCTTGAAGAGCGTGATCTTCGTTTCACTTGTGCAGTTGATGGTCTTGAGGAGTTATTCCGTACAAAAACAAAAACCGCTAGCTGAGAAAGCACGTCTCGCCTATCGAAAGTGAGGAGGACGCCTTTTTTTTGCACTATCCACCCTTTCGGGACCTATGGTTAGCAACTAGCAACTAAAAAAAACTGCATTTCGATCCCTAACAATCGTCTACTGTAAGAAGAGCGTGCGGCAGCACACGTATCATCATGCTGCGCGCGTTTGTCATACATCTCCCTGCTGTGCACTTCGGAAATATCTCCAACCCTAGTAGCCAGGGTTAACCCTAGTAGCCCGAACTGCTTCCTGTGGCGGATGCTGTAATCGTCACGTTTTTTCGACACTGTTTCCCTCTGAAGTCCGAAAAGGGTTAAGAGGGTTAAGAGGGTTAAGAGGGTTAAGCACACGGCTACGGTAGAGAGGGCGCTTTTTGGGCGTGCTACTTGGGCGGCAACGCCCTTGACGCGAGTGAAGCTACCCTATTTATTTTGAAAATGCTTTTTATTTTTCGCGGTATGTACCGCGATGCTGGACTTTGTTGTTACGCTGCGCCGACAAGAGGTACAGGGTGGCTCGCGCTAGTGGCCTAAATTCGGTAGTAAAAATGGAGGTACCCCCCCTACCGTACCTGGGGTCTTAATAAGGACGTGACCTTCGTTCCACCTGTGCAGTTGATGGTCTTGAGGAATGCTCGACTGGCGGGAGCGACGGAGGTGGTCTTTGAGGGACGCAAGCTTCCTCTCAGAGATCATCACGTCGTCGTCACCATGAACCCGCTATACGCCGGTCGCACAGAGCTTCCAAACAACTTACAGGTAGGTCGTGGTCACCATGAACCCACTGTACTCTGGTCGCACAGAGCTTCCAAACAACGTGCAGGTGGAGAAAGCTTGTCTCGCTTGCCCTGCAACAGCTTAGCCAACGAAAGTTGAGTACAACAGCTTGGGCAACAAACTTGATTACATCAGCGTAGCCAATGAAATTGATACAGCATCTTAGCCAATAAAATCGAGTGTCGATTTCGCATCCTCAGCGTCGTGATACTGCTGTGTTTTTTTACGAGAGCGCAGTCGCCTTTGCCACGACCGCAAGCGTAGTTTCTATAAACCATATTTGGGGTTACGGTTTAAGAGAGGGGTGTGTCGGGCGAGTTTGACTTCTCTTAAACCCAAACTTGTCTTAAACTGGAATGAGTATTATGTACCAGTAGGTTTTAGCATGCCCGTGCCAAGCCATTTAACCTCACTTAAACCAATACTTCTCTTAAACCGATAGTTCTTACACGGTGACCCCCATTTGTAAAACAAGCAAGGGCAAGTGGGGCACCGCAAACGAATATCGCTGGGCAGCTGGTGTCGAGGAGTTTCCCGAGCTAATCTGATCGACGCCGTCTAAAAAACTCTTGCCGAAACATGACCAGACGTGCTTCCGGCCGGTGGCAATGATGGTCCCGGACTCCGAAATAATATCCGAGATCATCCTGTACAGCGAGGGTTTCGAGCAAGCGAAGGTGTGCTACCACAGGGGTGACGTTTTTCGACCAAATTAATTCTGATTGACGGGACTCCTCAACTGCAGAACTGCCCGCTATCGTCGGAATCTCATTTGTGCTATGATATACGATAATATTCGTTTTATGCCTAGGCCATGGGGTTGTTCGTCGGGTGAAGCGTACGACTTTGCTCAACTTCAATGTTTGATTGAGAGTATATAGCCGCGTGTGATACTTCGATCGCGCTTGCTACGGGGTCTGTGACCCGGTGAAGGATGTAGATCGGTGACTCCCCTGGGTAATAGTACCATGTTTTAAGGTATTAACGTATCACACGATACTTACGGTACTGTCGTCACGTAATTTTGTCAGGGCATCCTGTATGTGAATATGTCGTAATGTATTACAGCATGTACCAGGTAGGTAGTTTTTTGCGGCGCCTGTGTATGTGAATATATACCGGTATACACTAAGGAATAGGGCTTCCCCCTCCGCCCCAATGGCGGAGGGGCCACAATTTGGCCCTACAGTAACAAACAGATACATATGTATGTGTGCTGTAGTCGGTATGTTTGTGGCTTGATTATTTTGCCGTTACTGTAGTTCCATACTGCTTGCACAAAACTTAAATTATATATCGTAGTGCACTGAGAGATATCGGTAGTTTTTATCACGCCTGTCATGTTTAGAATAAGGCCCGATCGTACGCGGTTGGTTTTGCTCCCATGCTGTTATCTCCCACGCCTTTCATGGTGTTATATCCCACGTATTTCATGCGGTTATCTTCCAGGAGTTGAGCGCAAAGGTGTCGACGCTTGTTCGTCTCTGCTCGGAGCAACTTAGCCAGCAGCCGCACTATGACTTTGGTATGCGAGCCGTTAAATCGGTCCTCACGTTCGCTGGTCAAATGAAGAGAAACAACAAGCCCGGCTCGGTACAAAGTGAAGAGGACGTGCTCATACAGGCAAGCAAGAGACACTGTTCTAAGTAGCGACACGTGTTATGATAGGGGCATTTCTAGCCCTTTTTGGCCAATATGGCAATTTCTGGCTGACGGGGCACCTCAACTAAGGAACAGAAACTACCCAATATCGTTGGAATACCATTTGTGTTTTACAGTGTTTTTTTAACATTAGTGTATTATTCATTAAACACCTCGGCCGTGAGATTGGTCATCAGGTTGCACGTTCATTTTTTCTGAAAGTCAGTTTTTAGTTTTTTTGGGCGAGGTATAGAGGTCCTCAAGCGAAGAGCCTAAAAAGTAGGCGCACCTCTACCGTACTACTAGTAGCGTGCGTCTATTAATAGCGTCACTGAGTGTTCTCCCCAACCCCCTTTCTGTGGCCAAGGCGCTCGCCGACCAAAAGACAGAATCACATGCTTTCACAACCCGTTTGCCTGCGAAGTTTCTCGAGCACGTTGATTATGTGTGATCGAGCACCCTTGATAAGACGGAGCATCTGATTCACAGCCACGATAAGGGTACTGTACACCTTTTTGGCTAAATGCTTCCGACTGACGGGGCTCCTCAACTGGGGATACCCAGTTTCGTTGTCTCTAATTAGTGTTTTTCAACAATATAATTCCCTCGGTTTTCTTCTTTTTTTTTCTGGGAATGTTTGTGAATGATCGACGTTGAAGTAAATTTGGCCTTCCCTTGGTTCGGTTCGTCCTCTTTCAGGAGCTGGGCAGTAGCAACCTGCCAAAGCTGCTTAAGCACGACACCCCTCTCATCACAGCGACATTGGCTTGCTTCTGCGTAAAGTCGCTGCACACAGCGTTGCACGATATTATTGTTTGCGAAAGTTCCTCCAACCCTTTCATTCTGAGTGATCGACGTTGAAGTAATCTTGACCTTGCCTTGGTTTGTCCTCTTTTCAGGCGCTGGGCAGCAGCAACCTGCCAAAGCTGCTTGAGCACGATACCCCACTCTTCACGGCGATAATGGGAGACTTGTTCCCGCGCAAGTCGCTGCACACTCCGTTGCACGGTAATCTCCACAGGGGAGTTAAGGAAGCTGCCGAGACAATGGGCTTGCAATCACTCAAAGAGCAGATGACCAAGGTTGATCAGCTGCACGAAACGATGGAGGTCAGTAAAACCCGCCCCAGAGCGGCCCATGGCGGGTGGTGAGCCGCGGGGATCAATGCAACAAAGCTTGCGATTCGACGAACTCTAAAGCATACATTTTTGTTGGTTATATAGAACTACCAAGCAGACAGCATAGCCAATAGTCACGTCCACATAGTCTAGTGGGTAGTGCTATATACCGCTAACGAACAGTACACCTACGAGGGTACAACAGCGAAGAGTACAACAGCGGAGAGCTACAGCACCACACACATGTGTGTATGTGTTCCGCATCTTGTTGCATTTATATCCGATCAGCACAGTCATGCCAGTCCTTCCCCCCAGCCCGTCCGCAACAGCTTGCGCAGTAGAGTTTGTACACAGCTTTAACCACTCAAATGGCGGCGACGGGAGAACTTATGAATATTGGACACCCTTAGAACCGTGCTGCAGCAGGGGTAGCATCTAATTTTTCTGAGGTTCCTCACCCGAGGAACCCAATACCTCACCCAACGCCCGTCCTCGAGAAAAAATGTAAGCTTCACCCAGGACGTAACCTTAGGTATCTAACGAATCTTATTGTGAAACACGGATCGGATCCAAACATTTTGGGTAGCTTCTCAGTTGAGGAGCTCCGCCAGCGATAAATATTTGGGCTCGAAAGTGCAACCCCTGCCGTAGAACGGCTCCTTAGTCATTGATCCTTCTATTACAGTATACCTGGTAGGTCGCATTAAACGCGGTCTCCGATGCTCCCCGTCCGTTTGCTACTATTTGTTGCCTGTCCAAGGTCCGTTTCGGAGTAGCTCTCGTCGGTCGCGCGGGTGCAGGCAAGAGCGTAGTACGACGCCTACTGGCGGAAGGATCTACTTGGCTCAGAGGCGAAGAACTGTCCCAGGTGAGGAATGTCAGCAGGAATGTTAAAATGAGGGATACTTTGTACGTGGTTCATCGTTTTGCATCGTTCGCTATATCCCTGTTGAGGAATGCTAAGAGGGATGTTGCGATTGGGGCTGATTTGCACAGGGTGCATCGTTGTGCATGGTTCGCTATATCCCTGTTATACATTTCGTGGGCCTTCGCTCTTTCGTCTCATCTTGCGGACCTTTTGCAGCGGTAGAAATTGTTGGCTGTATGCAGCAAAAGTTAGTACGCCGTATATACCAGGTGTCGTTTATTGTATCGGTGTCGTTTGTTTTATCGGTGTCGTTTATTACTCGTCGGCATCGTGCGTAGATTGCTGCTGAATCCAGCCGAGGGAAACCAGGAAAAGGCCAAGCAAACCGGAGAGCGGCTGAGCAGGGAGATGCACAAGATGGGAGCAGTGGACAGGATCTGGAGGACAATATACCGACAACATGGCCGCAGGTGGGAGGAGGGTCAACTCGGGCCCAACATCGTCAATATCATATGCCCGTGGTACAATTTTTCAACGGTGTGTTTAGAAGGGTACTTACAGTAGATACTCTGGGGGTACCCGGGCACATACCCGAGTATCACCAAAATTCAATCACATGTGGTACCCGGGTACTCCAGAGTATTTACCCTGCTAAACACACCCTACGCGTACTACGATAGAGTCAGCACTTTTTGGCTGAAATGTTTTCTTAATGACGGGGCTCCTTAACCCAAAATCGTCGGGATTTCATTCTTTTTTTTAAATATATTTTTCTCTCTATACCTAGGCCATGGGATTGTTCGGCGGGTAGCACTTTTTATGTTTCCTCAAGTCAGTTTTTGGGAGGATTATAGAACTCCTCGAGTGAGGCACCTCAGAAAAAAACAGGTGCACCGATACCGTAGCATAAGTTTTTTTACGACGGCTTTGGGCGTTTTAGAACACTCTATGAAATCGTTTTTTACTTGTGTTTTTGTTCAGGTGGGCAGAGCCAATTAAATTTGCTACCTTTAACCGCGGATGGCGCTATCGTCAGTTATGAATCAGGGACCGCAGAATCGTTCGTCGTCGCTGACGTGATAACGTCAATGTGCGGAAGTACCGAAAGTAGCTCACGCACAGATCAACGTGGCGTCTGCAGCGAATGACACGCGAAAAAAGGGGGTTCAACCACAAAAACATGTTGGATTCTGGCTAAAAAATTAAAAACAATCTGAGATTATAACTGCACCCACGTTCTTGGGAACAAACTACTTGGATTTAGTGTGTAATCATTTTTGTGGTTCTAGAAGGGTTAAGGGCCTGTATAAAAACAAACGGACCTAACTTATAGGACAGAGGAAATATGATGTGCCAAGCAATGCTACACCGCTCTCGGTGTCTTTGGTTATGGGGAAATAATCTCGCCTCCTTCGCGCTCGTGTTGCTCCTTGCATTTGCAGGTCAAAGTGGACGTCCTTAACCCCAAGGCTATCAGTGTCGGCGAACTGTACGGGCAATTCAATCCGTTCACAATGGAATGGCGGGACGGCATAGGATCCAGCCTCATGCGTCGTGCTGCGGAGGCAAACACAAAGGTGACGCACATTATGCGGGGTGTTGTAGGCTTTTCCACCGCATAGCCATTTTGTAGGCTCTACCACGTCGGGATTGCGTGAAAATTCTCCACGGAGGGCGTGATTGACGTGATACTTTCAACGATCTGAGGGCCTTGGTTTGAGGTGATAACGCGTGATTCCCAGTAAATCCGGCCAGAAGGTATTTTGATACGGCACACAAACCTTAATAAGCACCAACCGTAATTTGCTCGGCATGTCATCACCTCCGGCAGTGACTTTCGTGATTTTTTTCAATTTCGTCGTCTACAATCAAGCAGGTCAGCACGGACTATTGGATCGTGTTTGATGGCCCTATCGATGTCGCGTGGGTTGAGTCCATGAACACCGCACTGGACGACACCCTGACTCTTTGCTTGGCATCCGGAGAGCGTGTGAAGCTGCGGGCCGACCGAATGCGTCTCCTGTTCGAGGTGGAGGACCTACTTCAAGCTTCTCCAGCGACCGTGAGGTCAGTGCGCGCACACCTGTTACTGCGAATAATACCTAATACCGGACACCGGTACGATATATTATTGCGTACAAAAACTAATATTACTACAAAGTGCACACTTATATTTATATATATATATTTTCTCACTTTTTTGCTTTCCAGCTTCTGGACAAGCCGTGGTCACAGGTATCGTCCCTTCTCCCCCCCGGTACGTGCCTTCATTTTTTATCGTGCAGAGGTTTCAGCATTCCCAACGCTCGTCGATTTTCATCGAATTTTGCTAACTCACGCTCTCGCTCTTTCCGCAAGTCATTTTTTTGCACAAGAAAAAGTCCCTACGAGTACGAGTATGCACTCGGGGGGGGCTCGAACCCGCGACATTGACCTTAGTGGTTACGCGGTTAACCCACTAGACCATCGGGGACGTCGACGATATCATACACCGACAAACGCTAGCAGATTGGTTGGTACGTATTTCGTGAAGTGACGGCACCTATACGTATGTCTTCCAAATCCACACTTCACATACACCTACAAATACTAGCAGGTTGATAGGCACGTATTTCGTGATATGCCGGCACCTTTGCGCGCTGGGGCTTTTCGTAAGCCCGTCATGCACCGACAACACCAAACTGGCACACGATAGGCTTGTTGATGCTAAGCGCATGTGCATATTGTGCCAAGACACACCAACATGACTCTCACCGACATTACACACACTTTTTTTTCTATTTCCAGTCGTCTGGGAGTGGTGTACGTTCCTCAAGCGTGCGTGCCACCATCTTCGGCATTTGAGACATGGCTAGATGGTCGCGTGCTTGACGCTCTTCTAGATGGCATCGGTATGTCCCACGCCAATAAGCTGAAAGCGAGACTGGCGGAGCTTGCAGAGCTACTGATGTGGCCGACGCTGACGTACATGGCGAGCCGAGGCGACACGGTCTTCCGCGAGGAGGTTATGACGTTCCAGGTGCGCGAATGCACGGTTATTTCATTCCGATGAAGCCACCAAAAAGAAGTAGGAGAGCAAACATACCCTTTATGTATCCCGGCTATATTATTATTATGTTCGCCACCCGACAGTGTGCAGCGTGAGTGTCAATCACAAAAAATAACGCAGAAACAGAAAATGAAGACCACCACGATAAAAAGCTAGGTATCGTGGTAGCGGAACCCATGTCCATTCTCATGGCATCACTCGCGTCCGATACCGCCCACCCCCCTGATAGCGGTCACCTACTTAAGACTTTTGTTGTTGTATTTATCGTTATCTGTTTTTCAGTCTGTTAATAGTGCATTTTCTGACCCGAGGTCATAAAAGAACAGCCCTCTCGCCCGCCCTCTTGGCCGATTCCAACTCCGTCAGCATGTTTGGTCGCACGCTAGAAAACGATGTGTTGATTGGTGCCTGTAGCAAAATACGGACGCAGAGTAGATTCGGGAGTTGTTGCTTGCACTTTGGTACGTGATGCGGATATGACAATGGTGGATGGTATTAGGGAGTTCCTATGGTAGATTGGCTCTATTGTTGTAGGGGATTCATAGCGGAATATCCTCGGGAAGGTGGCTTTTCCCGCTGGATGGTTTTCCCCGATGGCTTTCACCTTTACTTCTGTGCTTTACCTTTGCTTTGGGGCTTTGATGATCTGTACTTTACGGTGCTTGATGGCTACATAGACGCTCGAGGAGCGCGCTTAGTATATTGATACTTCTACTCTTCTTTGTCGGCAACCGACCCCACCACCCAGCTACTGTCCGCCAGCGGGAATCCTACTGTTGCTCCTTGGGTCAGGAAACAGGGGTTATATGGGAAATGGGATGTCTAGTAGCGATATATCGGGATGCATGATGAATGTTGTGCTACCGAATCCACCATGGGTTTCTACCGCATGCGGAGCATGGCGACGCGCTACTCTACGTCAACGTAATATGTATATCATGTGAGTATCAACCGGCAACTACGCTCCTCAGCACTGTCCACTCTCATGAGCCATGCCAACGCTTTGGGATCAATCGAACACGATTCGAACACAATGGTTGTCGACTTGCATCGACTTGCATTTTTATTCGCTAGGCGCTCTCCACGCGGTCGCTTGTAGAATTTTGCCCACAATCTAACACACGACGTGTGGAAATAGATCAAGCCCCCTACTACCGAAATGAAAACCATGATCGAACCGATCGAGATAACGCAGTTACGCGCAGACCACCGAGGCAACCGGTGTGCCGTAGTTTCATTCACATGGTTTACCATATCTGCAAATACGGACCACTAGGGTGTTTGCGATTTCAAAATTCTTTTGGGTTGGATAAAATGCAAAACTAGTATTGAAACCGACGAAATTTCATAGCCCATGGCCAATCAACCCACGAAAAAATAATTGAAAAAATGGTAGGAAAAAGAAAAACTAACCTTATTTTTATCTGATTTTTCTTGGGTTGGGTTGACCTTGGATTGTGATTTTGACGGTTTCAATACTATTGTTATATGTTTCCTACCCAACTCCTATCCAACCAAAGTTGGTACATCGCAAACACGCTAGCGATACCCCTTTGGGACTTCAGGCGGAAAAAAAAAAGTTTCGAAAAAAATGACGACCATAGCATAATAAGCCACACGAAGCAAAGCAATACCACTGCTGGGGTAGGAGATGTGTCCGAACTGCATCGAAAAGGGGATGTACGGCATGCGCGTAGCATGATGATACTTGTAACTGTTACACACCCTTCCTAAAATGTTGATAATGTCACGCTTGTCACTTTATACGTTGCTATAACTGGGTCCCAAAAGAGGTAATAGTATTACACGAACCCTGTCTGAAGGTAACCTTTTTTTCCGGCACCAAAATACAGGTCCAGCGAGTGGAATCTTGTTGCGCTCTTCTCAAGGGCATCCTCTCCCGTCAACGCGAGCTCCTTACTCGTGCGGCCAACTTGGTATTCGAAGAAGCGTCAGTGGATGCCGCCATGGCTTCCCCTCGCAAAGGGTTACTCCAGAACGCATCCCATACGGTCCAAGACTCTGACAAGGGGCCACACCATAGCGGCACCAACTTTGCCGAGGACCAAAATGCTGGTGGAGTGGCTCCCTCGCTCGGAATGATCGATCAGGCTTTTCTATTTGCCATGGTGTGGGGGCTGGGAGGGGGACTGACGGCTGATCCGGCTCTAGCGTTCGATGTGTACGTGAGGGACCTCGTTCAGGTAAGCACTCCCTGCTCATGAGTTGACGGGGAAGTTAATTAGATGCCACGACAAAGTTCGGCTAGATGCGTGCCACGATGAGGGTAGCACTTTCTGGCCATTTTGTTTCTGATTGACGGGGCTCCTCATCTGGGGAACCACACACAAATTCTCCGTTGTATACCTAGGCCATGGGATTGTTCATCGGGGTTAAAGCATACATGTTTTCTCAAACTCAGTGCTTGGGTGAGGTATACAGCTTCTCAACTGAGGAGCTTCAGAAAAATTGGTTCCACCCCTGTTGTAGTATGCGCCGCTACTCGCAGTGCAATACATGGATGCCGTTAGTCTCAGTTGTGACCATTAATAGATCAGTTCGCCACGTCATGGACGCGCATCAAGGCTCCCATTATGATCGAAACTTGCTGCTGGACGACGTCGTTCGTTGACACTTCCCTCCACCCAACAATGCCCCTCTTCTCTAACCGCCGTCGAAAAAACGCAACTGGAAGACCTCTGGACTCTCAAGCTCAATCGATGTACCTGCAACCGGAACACTGTTCGAGTACTACCCGCACTTCTATCCACCGGGAGCGGGTGGAGTTCGGCCGTACAAGTGGTGCTCATGGGCAGAGGATGTTCCTGATTTTACGTGAGTACCTCGATAGCAACATTTTATCATTTTTGCATTATAGGTCTTTGTGAGCAAAAGTTAAGGCAGTTAGGTTATTGGTCCTTTCGTGCTAAAGATGAGGTAGTTGGATTATAGGTCCTTGTGAGCTAAAGATAAGGTGATTGGTTCAGAGGCCTTGAGGGTTATGAGCAGTGTGTGGCGAGGGATTCGCCCCAGAGATTGCTGACGAGATCGTCGCCGAACTCTAAATTATATGTTTTGTTCGTTAGAAGGAACGTGACCACTGTCAGTAGCTCAACAGATAGTTGCTTATAACGAACGTATACTTGAAGGCTGGCGTTGACAGGTGTAGGACCTACACAATGGTGCAAATATTTTTTCCCGTCCACAAAGTTCGTGTACTGCTCTGGCTATGTCATCCTCTCCCGCTGTTCATGGGGGTCCGTATGATCCCCAATATGTTACATTCGAGTATAAATTGGTAGCGGCGTTCGTGGGGGAAACAACTTGGGCATGCAGCTTCAACCAGCTTGTGCCGACTTCACATTTGTACCCGGGTAGCGGGTATCCAAGTGGTCATTATTCGGGCGGTCGATCTTTGTCACGTAATCCACGATCCGGCTTTTACCAGGTACATCCCTGACGTACCTGTGTACGCGATGATGGTGCCCACGGCCAACACTGAACGCTACTCGTTTCTCTTGGAAACCAACCTCGGAACTGGTCGGCCGACGTTCCTGGCTGGGGCAACTGGCTCCGGCAAGACAATGCTAGCAGCGCAGGTAAGTCCGAATATACAAACCCTCCAAATCCGCAGAAAATATAAATACACAACCGGTGCATTGGCGCTGCATGACAATACCTCCGCCGAGAAAGTAGTCCAGCATTTAGGGGGTGACTCCGTGGGATGAGGGTTTTCTGGACAAGTTTTATCACTTGAAGGGAGCACGCGAGCTTCTGCAAGAAGAGACTCCGTACGTTACAGTGTCGGTGGCGTTGTTAAGGCCTACCGCCCAATTGAGGTTTTTAAACAAAACCCACACCGTGTGGCGCCGACTTCCTCCCGCCTCAAACAGCCATAGTAAGCCTTCGTCAAACAGCCATAACAGTAGGTTCTCTCGCGTAAGTTTCCCCCTTCTAAAGCGGTGCACGTATCGCCTACGCCCCTCGTGCTTGACCCCTTCCTCCCACGTGACTGTCCCTCATGTTTGACCCCTGCGCAGTTATTCGAGCGCCACTCGCGCCTGAGATGCCCACCGCCAGCCGAGCCTACCTCGGGTAGTCCAACGGAGGACAACCCTGAAGAAACGTCAACGACCCCGTACATGAGCAAAGCAGTTCGACGCAGGACATTAGGTCTTGACGAGGATCCCGCCTTTTGCCTAGAGTGGAGGTCCACTGATCTTCTCAACTTTAGCGCCCAGGTGCGCCTTCTATAGGAAATGGTCTTGCCTATTTTGACCGGTTGTACAAACAGTGAAATCGTAGCGGGAAGCACATACGGAAAAACGCCTGACGAGAGACTTGCTTCCTCCTAGGTCTCAGATTATTTGAAGAGATACTTAAGTGTTGTTTATCCCACCCTTTGCCTATTTACAGTCGATGCGCTTAACCAACGTTCGTTTTTACTCCGGCGTTTGATACTGCGTTTCCAACTCTTTCGGCCAGATGTGCTGACATGTTTCGAAAACGGTCGCCGAGTTATTTCAAATGCCCCCAGCATGCACGCGACAGGTTGAATTGAATGGAAAGTATTGTTCTTGAGCTCCACTGGCTATTGGCAATCTTGAAACTTATCTTAACAGTCGCCCCGTTCGCTCCGGTTAAACGTCCCATTGCAAACAAAACGCCTCCTCGCTTCAGCTCGTGGTGATTGCTGCTTCGCTCCCATTAAACGGCGCATTGCTAAAAAACGCCTGGCCTCGCTCAGCCTGTGGTGATTGCTGCTTCGCTCCGGCTAAATGTCGCATTGTCAACGAACCACGGGTTATTGCTGGTTCGTCTCAGAATCCTCTCAATTGTTAAAAATACTTGGTCGCTCACTCAGCCCGTGGTAATTGCTGCTTCGCTCCGGTTGAACGTCGCATTGTGAAAAAAACACGGAAAATTCTCGGTTCGTCTAATAATCCTTTCGAATGTTCAAAACGCCTGGACTTGCTCAGCCTGTGGTGATAAACATGAGTGCGAGGAGCAGCTCGAAGGGCGTGCAAGCAGCCTTGGAGTCCAAGACGGTTTCGGTGCACAAGAACGTTGTCGGCGCACCCGTGGGGAAGACCAATGTGATTTTTGTGGACGACGTCAATCTTCCTGCACGGGACGCGTTTGATTCGCAACCACCCGTCGAGCTTTTGCGCCAGCTGGTGAGTTTTTTATCTTCTTTTTTTTGTTATGAGAGATCTTGGCTGTTTTCGAGTAGCAACTGTGATGTATCGGTATTCAGGAATTCCCACAAATTGGCGGTTTTTGCGAGAACCGGCATATGGTGATTTTTTTTTGCCGAATGAGCAATGGTAATGTTCCTTCACATATCGTCTTCCTCGAAAATGCAATTTTTTTAGTCTAATGCCTTGAACCAAATTGAATTAATCCATTTGTTGGCGTTGCACCGTAAGTTTGTGAATGTGTCAATCGGGGGCCGGGTTTTCGAAGGCATAAAGATATGCACTACGTACGTATGCCACGACAATAGATCGACGTTGTTGCCGGCACCAATGAATGTGCGCATGCTACGCGAAGGCGTATGTACTGAAAGCGTCAGTAATTGATAATCGTCGCAAATTCTCAGGTATCCGAAGGCGGGTTCTACGACCGGGAAAAACTTTTCTGGCGCACTGTTCGCGACTCGGTGGTTGCTGTGGCTGCTGCCCCGCCGGGTGGCGCTCGCAGTGCACCCTCGGCTCGCTTCACGCGCTTGTTCAGTGTTTTGTGTCTTCCGACTCAGTGCACGACGTCAAGTACTACCATTTTCGGGTGAGAGGCGACTGATTCCCTATAGCGAGGAAGGGGAAGGAGGAGTGTCTGCTATGTGACCCCGGATCTGAGTTGCGAAAAAGGGAGGGAGCTGAAGAAAAGTGCAAAGATGATAGATGGAACGAACATAAAAAAGTGAAGGCATTTACAGTGAAAGTATTGCGTTCTAAATTGAGATATTGCAGGGTTTTTGTTAACCCCTTTCTTGCCCGTTCAAGTAGTGGTAAGGAATCCTTGGATTGCGTCGTGTACGTTTATACCCCCCCCCCAAAACAAACACGCACCAGAAAACAAATTAATTCATTCGAAGCTGTCATCCGATATGCAAGAAAGTACGCACAAGGTGCGAAAGTCCGCCTCACAAGTGGTTCTTAGTAGGATGCAGCTCACC
>JAYJMJ010000405.1:2203216-2226204 GCA_036873875.1 Laminaria ephemera
TCCAACCCGCCCCACCCCTCACGGGTCTTCGCGCTTCGTGCAAGCAATGTCTGCCTGGTCGGTGAAACCCCGACGTGCTCCGCCCCGGCATTGTAGGGATGCGAGGATCTATGGTCCTAAAACTACGGCCATGCATGATAATGAGTACACCCCACCCCCCTCACCCCCCAAACCCTGTTTGCTCAAAACGTCTCGGTTTCGTAAATCGCACCTATTTATAATGCTTTGATACAGATTGCGATGCTGCAGAGAGAGGCGCAGAAAAACCTGGACCAGGCTCTTCCAGCGCTAGAAGAGGCAATTCGAGCTCTCAACTCGCTTAAGAGGGATGATATCAGCGAGATGAAAAGCTTCCAGAATCCGCCTCAGGCCGTTCAGACAGTCATGGGCGCCGTGTGCCTTCTCTTGTCAGAGGACCAGGTAAAGTGTAGCTTTCGAGCTTTCCCACTTAATCGTTTGACTACTGGAGAAAAGCTACACTCAATCCACGTAGATTGTCGCCAAAAACGTGGGTGCAGTTTTAAAGGCACCACTGGAAAAAACTCGCGCACTAATTTCAAGTAGTTTGTCGCCAAAAACGTGGGCGCAAGTTATGTAGGGGTTAATTTCGAACAGAGACGATTATATGTAGCTGCATCCTACGTTTCGGCATGTTGTACTTGAAAGCACCAAGTCTCCCAGCCAGCCTTCAAAATTCCTTATCACGCCGAAATAAGTCCACATTCAGATTGCCGCCTGGTCAAGTTATGAGAGCACCTCACCTAAACTGCAATCTCGTGTGCCCGTTTAATCGTTTAATGACTCCCAGGACTGGGAAAGTGCAAAACGTGTGCTCAGTCGGACTTCCTTCATGGACGAATTGCGGAACTACAACAAGGAGGATATGACTACTGAGAGGCGAAAGAGCCTCAAGCGATATGTGGAAGACGAAAACATGAGCGTTGACCGTCTTCGAAAAGTGAGTCGGGAGTCGGGACGAAGGCAGTGCTACATCGCCTTTGCTGATTGGTCGCGAGCTTTGATGATTGATGACGATTGTTACGGTAGGGGAGTAATCACTATTTTCTGAGGCTCCTCTGTACCTCACCCCAAAAAACTGACTTTGAGAAACAAATAAAGTGCAACCCGATGAACAATCCCATGACCTAGGTATATCACGAAAAGTATTGCGAAATATACCGGTAAATGGTAGTCCAACAAAATTAGGTAGTTCGTCAGTTGAGGGGCCCCGTGTTTTTGGTAAAAACAAAAACCAGAAGTGCCACCCCCGTCTTAGCACTTGTCTGGCTATACCTTCACGTTGTCGCAGATGGTTCCAGATTATGCCTAGAGCTGGCGGTGCATATTGTGGCTTCGTACTTGTGGCGGATAAAAACGAGAAGATACTCGGCCAACGTGACACCGGTAGTAGATCACTATGTTGGTCGTCAAACATGGAGGGTGACTATTCGTACCCCACGCTGGTTACAGGTATCTTTGGCGGCGGCGGGGATGTGCATGTGGGTGCATGCGATGGATCAATACGCCAGCATCTTCGAAGAGGTTAAACCGAGGATGGATACAGTCGAGGTGAGGCATAACCCTTCCACTGTAACAACTCGTCGAGTCGCTGTGGCATGTTATAGCGAGCGAGCAATGCTTCGCGATTTATCACACCCGGGCATAACCACTAGTTGAATCGGTGTGGCATATGTAGCGAGCAAGCAATGGTTCGCGATTTGTACGCCCCGGAGTTGTCGCTGGTGTCATGGGATGCTCTCGGCAACACATGTTGCGTTGTGCTCACCCAGTCAATATTTACGAGACGCACGGTATAGTAGGGGCGCACCAAAATTTTCTACGGCTCCTCGCTTGAGGAGCTCTGTAGCTCACTCAAGTGCAAACCGACGAACGACCGCATGGCCTAGGCATATAACGAATACTATTGCAAAACACAAATGCTATTCAGACGATATTGGGTAGTTTCTGTTCCTTTGTTGAGGAGTCCCGTCAGTCAGAAGTGTTTCGGCCAAAAAGGGCTAGAAATATCCCTATCGTAGCGTGCGTCACGATTTTCATATCACGGCTACCCCCCGATTGACAGGTGTTAAATCAGGAGCTGAAGGAGGCCAATAACGTCCTGAAAACGAAGCGCAACGAGGTGGAACGCATCGAAGAAGAAGTGGCTCTGTTGATGCAGGTACAGTACCCCAACGTCGCGCTTAGCAAGGCCGGATGTCTTATACCAGTACTTTACCAACAACAATTATATAGGTAGCAGGGTGGGGGTGAAATTATTTAATTTCCACATTCAAGAGAGATTACATGCAAAACGCTGGTGAGGCTGAAACATCAATCGGAAACAAAAGGCAGCACTTACTTGTGAATATCGGGGCTTTTGCAATAGCAAGCGCCGTATTGCTTAAGTATTCGCTATGATGCGCAAAGTGTCTAGCTGTCAACATTTTCTTTGCCGTTTGCAGAGTGGAGATGAAGCCACGAACGAGAAGAAGAGCCTCGAGGATGGAATCAAGAGATGTATCCAACGTTTAGATTGCGCGGAAAAGCTCACCTCCGGACTGGACGAAGAAAATGTGAGTTGGGACCGGTTTTACGCGTACTATTCCCTTAGGGTTCTCAGTGCTGGGACCACTGGCGGTTGCCAAGTGTTCCGGCCTAGCTAGCGGACCGCTTTAGTTTGTCATGAAAGAAGCGTAACATCAGCTGCCGATATAAGGTCAACTATTACGACTGATAATTCAAGCGTAGGAGAATGAAGTTACACCTATTAATGGTATTGCGATTGCCTCCTAGCGACCCCTCCACGTCATGATCAGCATCGATATCGCTGTGATACAACGAATATCTTTCCTCGCTGTGCATGAACGGTGGAAGCGCTTTCGCTTATGTTTCAAGCGTATGACGATGAAGTGTGGTAACGCCAAACGATAACATTCCGTTGTAGGAGCCCTGCAAGCCATACTTCCTACCTGGTACTGTATTATACAACTGCCACGTCATACTTCCTTAGTACCGATTCCTCCACGTCATATTAAAAAACGCCGCTGTCGCTGTGATGCCACTAACTACTTCTTTCCTGGCTGTGCAGAAACGATGGAAGCGCTTGAGCCCATGTTTCCAGCGTGTGAGCGTGAAGTAATACCTAACGATAGCATTCCATTGTCGGAGTCTTGAACGCCATACTTCATACTGATTTCTTTATCCAAGCATATGAGAATGAAGTAACACCCAACGATAGCATTCCATTGTCCGAGGAAATCTGCACGTCTTCCTACCGGCTCCTTCACGTCATGTTAATAAACGCCGATGTCGCTGTGATGCAACGGAATTACCTCCTGGCTGTGCAGAAACGGTGGAAAGCAACAGCCCAGGACATTCTAGACCGCGAGGTGAACCTTACCGGGGATATTTTCCTCAGCGCCGCGTTCGTGTCGTACCTGGGGGCTTTCACGGGTCCTTTCCGGCATTCGTTACTGGAGAGCTGGGCGGTTATTCTGAGAGATAAGGGCATCCGCGTATCGGACGGTTTCTCGCTTACACAGGTGTGTTATGACGTACGATACCTGATACTTTTTTCTTTTCTTTTCTTTAACCTCACTTTTACATTCCGGCTTCTGGACAAGCCGTGTTGCTGTAGATGGTCAGAAGTTTGCGATAGTATAGGAACCGGGTGGGTACAACCATTCGTGCGCTCCCGCCACTGTCCTGATAAAGTCTGTACAGACGGCATTCAGGTTGCCTGTATTTGTATTTTTAATCATCGCTTTTACTGTCCAGCTCAACTCGTGGGAGGTTTTACCCTCAACGGCCGTCTGGACAAGCCGTGGTCACAGGTGTCTGCACGCAACTGAAAGGCGAACCGAAGCTCAGTACGTCAGTAGCGAAAACGAGATCCTCGCCACTTCCTCGAAACTGCCTTGCTAATACATTCGTCGTGATCGTCGGCCTGTTTTGTCAGGTCCTTGGCAAGCCAGTGGTGCTGCGAGAGTGGAACTTGCAAGGTCTCCCGAGCGACAAAACCTCTGTTGAAAGTGCAATCGCGGCTACCATCGTCGCCACTGGAAAATGGCCGCTGCTCATTGATCCACAGAGGCGGGCGTGTCGTTGGCTAAAGCACAAAGGTACGTAATAAACGCTTCAGGAGAAGACGAAATTATGCGCCGAACGTCGTTGATGGGAGGATTGCATTCGGATGCGCATTATTTGACAACAACGTTTGCGAGTATGATATGATACATGAAGAGCTGGAAGTTGTAGAAGTTGTGGCGGAGCGAGCAAAATTCGAGGAAATCCGACAAGGAGTGGTAATGTTTAACTCACTGTGCTATAAAAAAGAAGACGCGTACCGGGGGGAAGGGGTGACACCTGTGACCACGGCTTGTCCAGAAGATGGAAAGTAGAAGTGAGATGAAAAATAAACTAACAAATGCTGTATTGCTGGACAGTCTCAGACGGCCATCACCTCACTCGTCTTATACTCTACATCTGCTACACCCGTGAACGACTAACGACATACGCAGAAGCCGCGCAAGAATGTGTTCCATCAACCGAGAATGGTCCCTCTACCGGTACGGCGGTCATCATGCCCAGCAGTACCGCAAGCTCGGCAGCGGCGGGGAGCTTGCTCTGTGTGAACGCCAGCAGCCCCTTGCTTCTGTCGACGGTTGAAGTGGCCATGAAGGAAGGGAGATGTCTGTTGATTGAAGACATCGGAAGCAGCATCGACCCAGTCCTGGATCCAGTGCTCCGCAAAAAAACCTTCGTAAAGGTGGGTGGTTGAAGTGGGGAGATTTTTACGGCGAAGAGGGGGCGCGTTGGCCTCATTTGCGAGAACCAAGAATATAGCCTAGAACAGTAGTCTATTTAATAGAGCAGTATAAGTTCTTCGAGCCATACCAAGTGTGCAGCCTACCGTTTATAACTGTTGCGGATCCTTCAGCTCACGTGTGATTTCTAGGCGCAAAAACTCGAGAACAACCACCTCGCGCTGCCCGAACCCCCCCCGCCCCCCGATTCTTCCGCCCATTTTTCGCTTGCGCATGATAGGGAGGACGCACCATGCTGTCCCTGGGAGACACCGAAATGGAATACAACGCCAACTTCCGTTTGTACCTGGCAACGGAGGTGTCTAATCCGCACTTTCAAGCCGACGCGGCCATCAAAGTAAACCTCGTCAACTTTACCGTCACCAGGCGCGGGCTGGAGGAACAGCTTCTCGGAGAGGTGCGCAACGTTTAAATAACCGACTCCATATTTACTGCTATAGTCTTTTACGCCTTCACGCCAGCTGAGCACCATGCGTGGCATGCTACCCCCCTGGAGTTTTGTTTGTTATTTTATCCGCATCCCCCATGTTTTATCTTTCCAATGATGCCAACTGTAAAAACGTTAAACCACGGTTGGGGTGAGATCGTAAACACCGCGGCTGTGGTGATACGATCTGCACCCCATCAGGTGGTTTACATATATGACAGAGGAAGTATCATACAGTGTCTTTCCAGGCAAATGAATTGTTTGGGCAATGACCTATTATACCTCCACTTTATTCTCCTATGCACGCAGGTAGTGACATTGGAGCAACCCGAGCTAGAAGAACGCCATCACGACCTTGTGACTAGCATTGCCACGGATCAAAAGCAGCTGTTGGACATTGAGGATCAAATTCTCAGGCTTCTCAACGATGCCGGCAGCGGGGTGGAAATTCTCGACGACGAGGTAAATATTCAAATCGCACACCTTCCTTCTCACTACGAGCGCAAGAAAAGTAGCTCAAGCATACCGCAGTTAATAGTTTTCGTTTTGACCGCTCGATCGTGGGCAATCCTATTAATATTTCATAAGTATTGTGTGTTGAGCAATAGTAGTTGTTGAACGTTGTCTGTTGAGCGATAGTAGCTCTTAAGTTCATGAGTACTGTGTGCTGAGCAATAGTAGTTCATAAACTACGTATGTTGAGCAATAGTAGTTCATAAACATTGTGTATTGAGCAATAGTAGTTCATGAGTACTGTGTGTCGAGCAATAATACTTCATACCTGGTATGTACTGTGCGCACGATGCCAATAGTAGTTCACACCTATAGTTTGTACGATGCTAATAGTAGTCAATAAGTATCGTGCGTACGATGCGATCATTCCTGGGTGAAGCCATGTCGACGTTGCTGCCCGTCTCATCGGAAACACAACAGACGCTCATCGCGACGCTCAGCAAATCAAAAACCATGAGCAAGGCGATCGGCGAGCGCCTTGCCGATAGCAAGAGCACGAAGCAGCAGATGGAGGAGGGGAGAGAGCGATATCGCCCGCTGGCGGTCCGCGGTTCCCTCCTATATTTCACGGTCGCCGAGCTGTGCAGAGTGGACGTCATGTATCAATACAGCCTGGATTATTTTCAGGTAAAGTTGCGCATTCTGCAGGTGTACTCTCATCTTTCTGCGATGGGCCAATAGGCAACCTTAGCACAACAACCAAGAACGCCGACATAAGACGGTCGGGGGTAGCACTTGTTGGCCAATATAGCAATTTCTGACTGACGGGACTCCTCAACTGAGAAGCAGAAACTACCCAATATCGCTGCAATACCATTTGTGTTTTACAACATCATTCTTTCCATACCTGGGGTATAGGATTGTCCGTGGGATTGCACTTTCATAGTGAGGTAGAGAGCCTTTCTATAATAGTGAGGAGATGAACAAAAAATAGGTGCTACGTACGTATCCATACCATAGCATGGGTGAAAGTTGTCTTTTCTTACCGCACTGCAGCGGCAAGCGGAAGGCATGACGCCGCCCTCGTACTTGGTTGGCAGCACCTCATGCCAAGGGGGAAAGTGGACGCGTCAATGTATAACTCGTATAATGACGCCCTTTTGACCGTCATGAACCCCCACTAACTGACCCAAGACCGTTTTATTTGGTTGGAGATGGTGATGATGATGATGACAATGGCCCCAATGATCCCAGCCACTCGATTATTAATTGTTTGGGAATCGATCACCCACAGTAGTGCCGTAACTCGTATATCGTCCTTTTCAGCCACTTTCTTATTGATTATTACTATTACGTTTGCCATCCGACAATGTGCAAACATGAGCCTCAAGATCGATCGCTCACAAAAACACTCCCATAAAGGAGATAACCAACGAAAACCAATCCAAAGGAAACCTACGAACAAACTTTAACTCCTTTCTGTACCGACTTTATAATTGCTGGGGAACTTTTTTATCCCCCGCCATGTCGTTTACCAGCTCCTTTTCACGAACTGCATTGTGGATACGCTGGACTCCGGAAGCGAGGGGCTACCGGCGAGGATTACCTTGCTCCTGGACAAGAGTACCGAGGCCGTGTATCGTGCAGTTTCGAGGGGGCTGTTCGAGCGCCACAAACTCCTGTTCGCGTTTATGCTCTGCACCGGCATCCTCCGGGCCGCGGGGAAGGTAAGCCACGCCATGGTACACGTGTCAGTGTTTTCATTAAAAAAAAAGAAATGCTGCCCCAGGCTACACCATCTTATTTGGGAGAGGGTGCGTTGTACACTAACTTCGGTATAACGGCTCCCGGATTTCTTGTTCAGTGTGCTTGTAAATATCAGCCCGCCTTTCTTATCACCTTGTTTCTTACTACTGTAGGTGTCCTGTACAGTACACCTCAGCTGTGAGATCGAGGACTTCCTCGAAATTCATCTTTGCAATCTGCGTGTGATACTTGGGTCGCGCGTGCTACGGGGTCATATCGTTGACTACGGTGTAGGTACCGTGTTGGTGTTGCAACGGGACGAGTTTGGCTGGCGGGCGGTAGTGAATGTGTTTTTCTTACCCAACTTGCGCTGCCGATGTCAGGTAGAAAATTCTGGCATGTCTTCATTGTTTAATTTAACCCTTTTGCCTCCGCAAAAATAAAGGCCTCGCTAATTTCAAGTAGTTTGTTTCTAAAAACGTGGGTGCAGTTCTGAAGGGGTCAAAGTAGTCTTTTGTTGGTTTAGTAAAGCAGTTCTTTGTCGGTTTTAGTAAAGCAGACCTTCACTGATATTGGTACAGCAGTCCTTCGTTGGTTTTAGAATATTGAACCAGTCTCCGATCCGCCATTAACTCACCCATGACGAGGTTGATATTCTTTCCCGCCTCATTCGTAGGAGAGAAACGCCTGATCTATACCCGGTAGGAGAGAACGCTGGAGTCGTGTAGCAATCCGGGTAGCAATCTGTCTGCACATGCTTCGAATTTACTTCTGCAGATACATTTCTACGTCCTCGTCATGCTGTTCGACTAGTCATTAAAGCAATCCGACGCCCTCGTCAAATCTTGTTTCCATGTAGTGTCGCAACCCGTGATTGGAATGAGCTACGTGCTGCAAAACTATTTCGGTGGCGACACAAACGACGCGTCCATCATTTTCCCTCCGACGTTCTCGTGACATACTCCTTCAATGACGAGCAGATAACGGCGGTTGAGTGGACGCTGTTGCTACAGGGGGCGCGGCCGAGCTTCCGACGAAGGAGTAGCAGAGGGAGAGAAAGCGAACAGAGAGCTAGTCTTCTTGCGAAAAATCCGGACCCAACAACTTTGGGCGAACGGGTGGGTTGCTATGCTTCATACGCTAGTGTGTGCGAAGAATTTTACGACGAGCAAATGCGAGTTTCTGATTTTGACGACGCCAAAAAAATAGGGACAAGGGCCCAAAAAATAAGGAACCCTTTCGAGTTGACAAAAGCGTCCGCCGACCACAAACGCGCACAAGTTGGCGACAGTTACAAATGTCCTGCTGTACGAGTTCCTGGCGACAGCTATACTGTCACTTGTGGCGGGACATAACCATCCCCCTTTAGGTAGATTACGTATCATGTTTTTCAACACGAGACAATTTTTGCACGGCAGGCGTCTCCCTTGAATCGGTTCATGATCCGTCAATGCTCCACAAACACCCTCGCATGGACAGCATGGCCTTCAAATTACTGTTGTAACATCCCGTCGTCGGTTTATTTCGTATGTAGTTTGGAATCAGTGAGGCCACCCTGCTGCGATCAGCCAGAGATTCTCACCCAGGGCTACTGCCCCTGCATCGATTCGCCGTTAGTCAACGCGGCAACTCGTCGCAGAGAGTAGTCACCCCGGTAAAAAAAAACACTGTTTTTCGCTAACAGCTTCCTGCTTTTCTGTGGCGTTGTATGGTCGATGAAGGTGGGAGTGTTGTGATCTCTCTTTGTCTGTACAACAAGAAGCTGTCTCTAACCCCGGGGACAAACTTCTTGCGTCCCCGCCTTTCGGCTCCAAGATTACTCATTCTATTGCTCGCGTTCAAAAATACGACTCGTGTATTAATGTATTACTGCAGAGTTGGAAAACGCTGCAGCAAGCAGAAGGGGCTATACCCTCAATGATGGGTATCTGCACATCTCTGGCCGAGTCGTGGGCGCAATGGCAGGACTGGCGATCGGATGCCTCTGCCCATCGGGCTCCACTACCGATGGGGTGGGAGGAGAAGCTGAACCGTTTTCAAAAGATGATCGTCGTTCGCACCCTGGCCGAGGTGAGCGGCTTGAGCACAGAGAACCCGGCGTCCCCGGTGGTCTAGTGGTATACCTCGTAACTACTAAGGTCGATATCGCGAGTTCGAGCCCCTTCGAGTGCATACGTACTCGTGCTCGTAAGGACGTTTTCTTGAGCAAACAATGGACTCGCGGATAGAGCAGAGCGTGAGTTAGCAAAAATCGACGAAAACCGACGCGCAGTGGGAATGCTGAACCGGGGGACTGCTGCCAATGATGTGAGGATGGCATGTTGACGAGGAGTATATACGACAAACGATACCTGATATGTTAATATGGCTATGAAAGGGAGGAATGTGGAAGGGATGGCACGTCGATGAGGAGTATTACGGAGGACCATAGTATTCAGGACCTACGATATACACCAAAATCTATATATTCCACCGTTTTTACTAACCATATTTGGTCCTGATTACTATGTTCCCCCGTAATAGGACAAACGATATATTATAGCTATGAAAGGGAAGCATGTGTAAGGGAATGATTGGCGGAGACTGATAGAAGATATGCTGCTGTACGGAAGGGCATTCGATTTCTATCGGACCGACGTCTCCGATGCATCGTCGAAGGAAAACACAATCGGAATACAACGGTGATGCGCAACGCTTTTTCTGAATCGTTGGCCCGACGTTTCCAACCCATCTAATAAAGCGCCAGGATAATAATACGTAGGACCTTCGTCACACGCAAAAAAAAAGAAGGGAACGTCAGAGAAAACATGACTGGGGTGGAATCGATGTTTTGCAGTCTTCGCATAGCGTAAGACACCCGAATAATGCGTGGAGCTACCTCGTTACACGATCGCGCCCGCTGACGGTGTACCATATTTCTTCCCCCGCCCCTCGTAATCTATCTCCCTCAATCTATTTCCCCTGAACACTCGACCCAGGCGAATACACATGGTGCAGCAGCAGATTTGGTAGAGCACCACCTGGGGCGGGAGTTGATTCGGCCTTCGGGAACAGCCGCGGGTTTGGAAGAGGTAAGCCATAGCTGGGTCGTCTTTCTAATTGGTGCACTGTTAGCTTTTTATATATAAAATAAATTTCACTTCAGCTGTGAGAGCGCTTCGAGCGTTTTTTGTGGCTTTTAGTGACATGCAAGAACCCGATATCTCAGTAGTAGACGATAGTTTTAGCTGTAACAGATGATATAGTTTGAAATAGTACCCAGTGATCTATTTTACCGATGGTCAGTAGCTGATTTGTCGGGATCCCTTCCGAGTACCTGATCGATATTCATTGTCCATCGGTCATACACAACCAAATTCAACATTATGTTTTGCTACATTTTAAGAGTTACTTGTGACAGACCGGATTGTTGGCTGGAGTAGACGATACCGTTCACACCCACACACGTGGTAAGCACTCTGACTCCGTGGGGTCATCACGACGGTGTCACCTGCATGATTGCTGTATTAAATAACTGGAGTTGACTGCTCGAGTGTGGATGACGTCCGATAGCTGCACATGCCAATGTATCTGCGAGATGACACACGTTCGCGCTTAGACATATCCGTCGATATTCATGTCCTCATGCGGGCGGGAAGCGACACGCCTGCGGGTGTCAACATCACGCACATACTTTGACTTGGTCTACGTACGATGTTCACTTTCAACAGGTGTTCGCAGACGTGGACGAAAAAACCCCGTGTGTCCTCGTCCTCTTCTGTGGGGCGGGTGTATAATATTTTAGTTATTTTCTCGGTCCGTTTCAATTCGTTTCATTCCGTTTCATTCATTTCATCCGTTTTCATCTGTTGTTTTCGTTTCAGTTCAATCGTTTTATTGCACATTCCATTTCATTACTTGTTTCATTTCATTTCATTGCGTTTCATTTCATCCCATTTAATTATGTGTTTCATTTAATTCCATTTCGTTTCATTTCAGCTCATTTCATTTCATCCCATTTCATTCTCTGTTTCACTTTCAACAGGTGTTCGCAGACGTGGACGAGAAAACCCCATGTGTCTTCGTTCTCTCCCGCGGAGCTGACCCCATGGGTCTGTTGATGAAGTTTGCTGCCTCTATGGGTATGGAGAACAGCTTGGCGATGGTATCCTTGGGCAAGGGACAGGGCCCCCGCGCCGAGGAGGTCATCAGGGTGAGATAACGCCTCCACCGTTTGAGTACAACGTTAGCGAGCTGCTCGAAGTTCGACCTGAAAATGTGCTAAACAGTGGGCAGCACAGCGTTGAATATTGTGAGTTTTCCCCGAGTCTCTTGGTAAGCTTTTTAGCAAACTTGCGAACGAACGCCCTACCACAGGGATCTAATATTGTAATTCCTTATCCTTCTTTTACGTTTTGCACGTTTCACGACAGGTGGCCAGGTTGAACGGTAGCTGGGTGATGCTACAAAACTGTCACCTCGCGTGCTCGTGGCTACCTACCCTCGACCTCATAGTAAAAAACCTGTGGAGCACCTCAGGGCACTGCAAGCCAGGCTTCAGATTGTTTTTGAGTGCGGCTCCTGCATCCTATTTCCCCGTGGGAGTGCTCCAAAGAAGCGTCAAGGTTACGGACGAGCCACCACGGGGAATCCAAGCCAATCTACGGCGGTCGTACAATATGCAGGTGAGGATTAATTTTTCGTTGAAGTGCGGTAACGGTGAAATGGCGTTGCTTGGTAGAATTTGAATCCGCAATGAGCAACAAACAGGCGAACAACTGCAGGGGACAACCCGACGTACGGTAGGGGGTGTACCCTCATGTCCACTCCCATGTTGGCGCGGCGTAACAAACAATCCCATAGCAGTGCATATCACGAAATCGAGAAGCACAAACATGTAAAGACGTGCAAAGAAATACGGTAGCAACTCCGGCAAATGACCCTGAGCCGCTGAAACAAACTACCCTAAAAGTGCTCACCCTACCGTGGCCTTGGTGGGACATTCGAGGTCGTGCTTCACACCAAAGCCGTTCCAGCCGCTTCAAGCACACTACGCGTCGAAACAACTTGCTCGGGTTTCGGCAAAATGTGAGGTCCTAGTAAGACCTCATTGCGTCGTCGTCGAAGGCTATAAAACGTACTATTCATAGCAAAGTGTTGAAGCGTACCTGGTACAGGCTTTCTCAAATTCAGTTTTTTGGGGGGGGGTTGACAGCTGCTGAAGTGCGGAGCCTCAGAACACCTACAGTACGGGCACCCCTATCATTGCATGAGTGTACAAGGCCAGACGGCGACACCCAAATATCGGTAGAGTATGTGGTTGTGAGAGCTATTTTTTGCAGAATCTCTCAGCTGGTACGGTCGAGCTGGTACATACGACCACCGCCGCCGACCATCAACGCGCACAACTTGACGATAGGCACAAAAATATATCCTGCTGCGCGAGTTCCTAGAGACAGCTATACTCTCTTCTTCCGTCGTTCACCCGCGTAGCTGACTGCCCAACGTCTGGATCCGCTGTGCTGGACCTCTATATCGAACCGTAGATGTCGGAGATGTTGACACGAGAACGACAGGAGGGGATAGAGAGACCGCCCGAGTGGAAACGTTTGCTTTTCGGATTGTGCTTCTTCCATGCCGTCGTCCAGGAGAGGTGAGCAAACACGTTTTGGGATACGAGATGAGATGTGTGATTCGAACGCGAAGCGAGGTGGCACCGGTTGTACAGAACTACAGTAGCGTTCAATGATTCTTGTTTTAATGGCTGCCGGGCCTTGCTGCTCGGCCAGCTCGCTCCCTACGTCAATGTTGCTGTTGTTCTCACATTGATTAATTGTCATAATCTAGTCCGTGGTCACAGGACAGGCCCCAATCACTCTGGAGTGGAAGAATGTCTCAGGAAAAAACGATGTGCAACTCTGGCATCTGCTACCAGTGGGAATATGGCAGGAATCATCCCGTATCTCCGCTGAACCATCCCTTCGTCAAGAACACCTTCATGAACTTTTATGTTCCTATATTTAGGGGCACCCCCGTTTCTATGCCTGTTGGAGCAGCCTCGACTGTTCTCTACCTTGAAGCACGTTTTCGTCGCTGTCTCACCGTCAACCGCTCTGCTATAATCGGGCCTATTTGTTTGACCCAGGGTGAAATTTGGTCCTCTGGGCTGGAATGTAGTGTACAATTTTGGCGACTCCGACCTCGACACGGCGTTCAAGCTGTTGGGGAGGTTCGCAGACAATCTGTACGCAGATTCGTCCACGGCAAGTCTTGCCAAGTTGCCGGTCGACAGCTTGGTGTACGTCACGGGGAATATTACGTACGGCGGCTGGGTTACGGACGAATGGGATCGGCGGTGCCTCCTAGCGGTGCTGGATCACTTCTACAGCGCTAGCATATTCGGGGATGCGGTGAGTGAGTGTGTCGCGAACAACCGACATACGTGAGTCGTGGTATTGTAAGGGTTGCACATTTGAGCCCAAATATTTTTCTATGACGGAGCTCCTCAATTGAAGACCTACACTGTGTCTTTGGATCCGGTGTGTACTATACTATCATCCGTTAGATGTCTACGGAGACGATAGGATTGTGTATAGGGCTTAGCTTACATTTTTTTCTGTTGAGAGAGTCGGTTGTTGGGCGAGGTAAACCAAAACCCGCAAGGGAGTAGCCCCAGAACATATAGGTGCTACGCCTACCATAGCATGCCCACCACGTCGCGATATTAACGGTCTCTTCGCACAATCAGGCAAGAGATACGGGCGCGTCCTTGGTCACAAATGTATTATTCGCGTCCCTTTCGGAAATAACTTGAAGCGCTGTGCGATATTCAAAACTTCCCAGAATGTCTTTTTAGTTAACGCTGATGTCGTAATCCCTACGCAATCTAGATTCACAAGTCCGGTGGAATGCCGTCGAGCTCCGGGCTAAGGGGGGGCAGCACGGGAAACGGAGAAGGTCCTTCGAAAGCGAAGGCGCGCCTTGTGCGTCGTTTATCATCGTCGTCTGCGATGATTGCTGCTGCTCCCGTCAATGCCCCCTCCGAGAGCTACCTGAGCTACATCGAGCATATCCCTCCGGAGGACGGGCCACAGATGTTTGGGATGCATGTGTCGGTAAGCGAGGGCAACGTCTGAAGCCTAATACGGGGGCACATAGTAATCAGAACCAAATATGGTTTGTAACAACAGGGGGATATATGGTTTTGCGGCCCATCGTGGGTTCTGTTTACAACAGTCCCCCGTAATAGAGGGCGGCAAATGGTAATATTAACACTTTTGGGACCTCAGAAGAAACAAAAACGTCGGATTAAAACGATGATTACGCCATCGGCCACATGACGTAACGCGGGCTGCTGGGTAGAGTGATGACAGGTTTTGCGTCCGGGCCAGGGTGCAGAGAGTTGTACGACACTGCTCGTGCTGCTGCGCGACCGTACTGGACTAGACTGTTGGCAGGACCGCGATTCTTTCGTATGTGTCGGTTTTATGCACTTGCCCCCCAAAATGGATGACATTATTAGTCACGTTTACTGCTCGTCGACGAAATTCGAGTTTTGATGGCAATGGCCCATCCTCAGAATTATGTACGTGATCATCTTTTCTTTGGAAATTTGGTGAAAGCCGCGGCTCGAAAAGGGAAAGGCGACAGCCGAAGGCTATCGATCACACGCATGTTTTTGTGTTCTTGCAGGTGTGTCTGTGTACTCAGAAGCTGTTCACCAAACCATGCTGGAAATGTGACAGCGAAAATGTGACTGCGAAACCCTGCTAGAATTTTTGACAAGCAAGCATTCGATGCGCGATGCCCAATCCCAGGCGGATATATCTCTTCGACTGAAGGAGAGCACAGCGCTCATGGAGACCGTTCTTGCGCTGCAGCCGAGGGACGCAAACGCTCCGGCCGGACAACGGCCAGACGAAGTGGTCATGGCGGTAGCACAAGACCTCGTGGCGCGGTTACCGGGGGGATTGAAGCATCGAAAGGTAGGGCATACTTTGCGGAGCGACTTCACTTTTTTTTTATTTTATAGTTTTCCGGCGGGTGGGTAAGAATGAAGCTTAAGCTTACCACACTCCCACGTATTTTCATATGTGTCGTGTGTCGATTTAACACTGTTGTGTTCACAACACAGCGCTACTACTACGGGGGACCATAGTAATCAGGACCAAATTTGGTTATAAAAACAGTGGAATGCATAGGTTTTTGTATGTATCGTAGGTCCTGATTACTATGGTTCTCCGTAATAATAGCTGCCTTTACCCCTTCAGAGCTGCACTCGCGTTTTTGGGGACAAATTACTTGAAGTTAGTGTGGGATACTGATTTCAGCTTTAAATTGATTAACTCCTCTCTACGTCCCTACATGTTCGAAAAACATACGTTTTCCACCGTGCCCAACGGCTGAACCACAGCCGGAGCGTGCCCGTTTACCACTTCAATCCATGTCAAGGGACTCATCGTGATGTTCGCTCTTGTGGTGGCGCATAGTGGCAATTCCATGTGGAGTCATTACGTACATGTGTGCATCTTTGCTGCATTGGTGAACGCCTTGCTGCTGTCGCGAGGGTTATATAAATGCGCGAGGACACATGCCTGTTTCGAGCCAGACTATAAAATGCTGTATATGCTCCGGGGACAGGAAAAAGGTGTATCAACGCTCTACCGTCGTTTAAGTAATCTGGACACTACTGCAACTCGTCCGTCTGCTTTTCAGGAGGGAGCTGTAAACCATCTCACACGGAGGGGATCGAGCGTGGCACCGGGAGCGTCGAACACGGACAGCTTAATGACGGTGCTAATCCAAGAGCTTGACAATTGCAACCGCCTGCTTGAGGTAGGATCGCGGTCCCGCGGCGACCAAACGACAGCGAAGTTCAAGAGATTCCCTCCGCTTGTTTTCCTGTAGGCGTTTGGTTTTGGGGAATTGCCCTATTTCTTTCCCTCCCTCGTCACCCAGGGCAGAGTTTTCCACCTCATCCCTTCTTTTAGGCTTGTTTTGTAGGGGATGGCTCTACTTCTGCCCCTCCCAATGTCAACCAGGGCAAACTCTTTCCACTGCGTCCCTTCGTTTAGGCTTTTGGTTTTAGGGGATGGCTCTATTTTTGACTCTCCCTCGTCATCCAGGGCAAGAGCTTCCCACCTCATTCCTTCCTGTAGGCTTTTGTTTTTTGGGGCTGGCCCTATTTCTGCCCCTCCCTCGTCACCCAAGGCAAGATTTCTCCACTGCATCCCTTTGTTTAGGCTTTTGTTTTTAGGGGATGTCTCTATTTCTTCCCCTCCCTCGCCACCCAGGGAAAATTAACATGTTAACACGTGTCGTTGAATGCACCTGCGTGGCTTTAAGGTTCAACCACAATGTGCTCCAAGGACGTATCTTTGGCTGGGAGTTGTTCACGTCAGTTATCTCCTACAGTAGCTTCAAGCATATGATGATGATGACTATGATGATGATGATGATGTTGATGATGGTGTTGATGATGATGATGATGATGATGATGATGGTGTTTTCACATTTTTTCCCTGAAATCTGACCGGTGGTCACAAAAAAGGCTACGAAAGCACCCCAATAGAAGAAAGAACAAGTATAAAATATTGCGTGTGTCCTCATTACCGTAGTAGCATGAACGGCATATCCGCCACTGGTGCGGCTACGGTACGTTTCGCCTCATACATTAGAACTCGCCGGTTTTCTCCTGTCAGATCGTTCGTGTGGCAGTGCAGCAGCTGGTGTTGGCTGTCAAGGGGGAAATTGTCATGAGCCCGGAGCTTGACAAGGTGAGATTGAAGGATAGTGCAGCATATTAGCCCCGTCTAACATGCGAGGTGTACATTCGTTTGGATTTATCATTCTGGGCCACCAAGCACATACTCGGCTGCTGATCGATCTGAAATTGATCTGGAACTGCAAGATGGTTATTTCTGTGAAGAGTGGACGGTACGTGCACTGAAAGGATAGGTTTTCCCGTTGACGCAGCTACGGCCTCTGCAAGCGCAGTGACGGACTAAACGTGGTATGTTGTTGTACAGAGAACTAGGCATGTCTGCGTCGGGGATCTGCGTCAGAGTAGAAGGATAGGGAAAGGAGTCGCGGAGAAGGCGTCGCGTGTAGGCCAGCAAACCCACGCAGATAGATCATTGTAAATGATAAGCAACGGAACCCATTTCGCACCGATAACACAAAACGTCCACCGCATCATTCAAAGATACAACCCCCTCTAACACCCCGCTGTGTCGACCAAAACACGCCCGTTACCACCCCTGGACTTGAAAGGTGTATAGCCATTTCCTGATCAATCAAGTTCCTCCAGAGTGGCGTCGACGAGGGTTTGCGAGCCTAAAACCTCTGGGGTCGTGGATAAAGGATTTGCGATGGCGCGTGAGATTCTTCGAAATGTGGCTAGATCGTGGAAACCCCTACGCGTTCTCTTTGCCGGCGTTCTTCTTTCCACAGGTATTATGTTTTTTTTTGCCATCCTCTAATGTGCAGCATTTGCTTTATCGTCGATCACTCCTAAAAATAGCCAGAAAAATGAAGATAATCAAGGGAAACGAAAATATATATAGCAGTTGTCACAACACGATGTTTGCGGGCTGCGGCCCCCTCGACTCCGTGCAGCGATGAGACCTGTCAGCGTGAAACGCCTATTTCTGACACGTGTGGACAAAATACACGTCCCGACCAACTTATCTACTGTAGTGCGTGTAGCTCTGATTTAGCCTCGTGCACACTGCTGAAAATAGACGTTACGGACAACCTACTATGTTGCGTGTAGCGCTGATTAGTCTCATGCGCATTGCTGTTCCGCCGATTCTTGTGCTCGTTTCGGTTCCACCACTCGCTCTCTTCAGGGTTTTCTAACTGCGGTTCTCCAGAACCACGCGCGAAAACACGAAGTGCCGGTTAATCTTCTCGGCTTCAAGTACGCTTTTCCGGACATTAGGCAACCAGAGGTAACGGATAGGTTCTATTGTAAGGATACTCTAGGTAAAGCCCTTTCGTGCCGCAGCTTGAGGGAGTACGGTATTCTGCCTGCTTTATTTGCCAGCGAAGAGTTGGCTTTTCAACAGGATTTGTTTTGTGAACTGGCGAGAAGAACCGGAAAGACTTCTCCGTGTTAACTCTTCTACGTCATAAAATAGTATGCTGACTGTCATTAACCTCAAGTTTTCCCTACCATTCTGGGCGCACTACTCGTAACAATTACATAATGCTATGATTCCACCCTTTTGCATGGACGTTTTCTCCTAGGATGTTACGAGCCATCCCGCTGACGGCGTGCTGGTTTACGGGATGCACCTCGAGGGCGCGTCTTGGGATCATACGACAAAGCGCCTTTGCGATCCCCGGCCGGACCAGATGCGGGCACCAGCACCGATCGTGCACTTTTTGCCTGAAACCGACCACAAGTCTAATCCTGGTGGGTGCTTCGTAGTTTGCTCTGCCCTTGCACTATGTTACTTATAGCCTGTTTGCGGATTGATAGAGACCGCGCACTGTTTCCTAAGAGTTGTTTTTTGTCGATGTGGAAAGCTCGCACCGACACTCGAGCCGATTACACCCCACGTGTGACATCGAGGATTTCGTCGAAACTCGTCTTTGCAAGTCGCGTGTGATACTTCGATCGCCCGTGATACCGGATGTGTGTGTCCTCTTTGAGGATACTATGTTCTGTAACGTGACTGGCGTGTTGATTATCCAATTCAGATATGCGCCACTGGTTGCCGTCTTGAGTTGTGTTGCGTTTTTTCAAAGCCCGACACGTTCCTACGGAGAAGAAATAGACGTATCCTGAAATGCATAATGCCGCGAGTCGTGTCCTTGTGCACGAAGCAGGCGCGGTCGTACCGACCGACGAAAAATATGCACGGCAAAGCACGATAACAGTGGCTCGATCGCGAGCGAGACAGGCAACCACGATAACAACAATAATGATAACAGTGAACCGTATTACCGTAGGACTTGCAATTTTGAGTCAAAACATCATTTCTCACCGACGGGGCTCCTCAATTCTTAGAGCTGCCCAATGTATTGGGATCCAACGTGTACTAACAAATATTATTCGATAAATACCTAGCCCATGGGATTGTGCATCGGGCTTAGCTTGCACTTTTTCTCAAAATCAGTTTTTTTGTTCGTGTAGAGCCCCTCAACTGAAGAGCCTCAGAAAATTAGGTGTTATCCCTCCCGTAGCACGCCTCCAATGTCGTTCTTATTATCATTCAGCGCGATTGATTCCGACCGTACACACGTTGCCTCTTGCCCCTCTGCCCCCAACTCTTGACAGCGGACTACGTATGCGGATGAATATTGTACACCGCAAATCACGATAGTAGTCTTCACGATTAACGTGGCTCAATTACGAGCGAGGTTCGAGTGCGCAACCGGCAATGTTCTTATCATTTCGCGCGATTGTTTCCGACCGTACACGCGTTGCCTCTTGCCCCCCTGCCTCCGATTATTTGACAGCGGACTACGTGTGCCCTACATATAAGACGTCGGAGAGGAGAGGGGAACTTTCTACTACCGGGGTTTCGACCAATTTTGTGGTGGCCGTAGAGTTTCTGACGAACATGCCGATTCGGCAGTTTATACTCCACGGCGCGGCGATGCTGTTGTCGCTGGAGAATTAGACCAAAGAGGAAAATAAGCCCCAAGAAGAAGAAGGATTACTGCACAATGCTCTAAAACATTTGCCTCTGGATCATATTTTGTTGGTGTTGCCCGAGAATTAGACCAGACAGGAAAAGAGAGGAATACGCCGCACAGGGAAACGGTAGCAGCGTGTTCTGTAGATTATTCGGAACGAAATAATTTGGGGTTGTTGTTGCATGATCTGATATCAAGAGTACATCACGTGTGGCGAAGATCATTGTTGCGGCTATGCCGTTGTTGCCGGAGAATTAGACCAGACAGGATAACACCTCCCTGGTACGTTTGTTTTTGCGTCAAGTGACCAACTTCTAGTTTCGAGAGATGGTCGGCAGGAAACACTTAACATTATTTGCGTCTAGTGACCAACTTCTCGATGGATAGTCGATGGGGAAATCGGCATAGTACATGCATGTGCATGTTGTCGATCGACTAGTGTTCTAGAAAGTATCACACGGTTGTTGTCATATCCAGTGTGTCTACTGCACATATTGATGACTTCGGCAGGTTTACGGTGCACAGGCGAGGGAAATCGCTGGCCATTTATAAATTACAACATTGGTCGTGCTGCCGTAACTTCGTGAATCAAGCAAGTGGCGCCGCTGTCCGCGGGTGATGGATACTCAAAATGACGTATCATACCACCAACGTTTGCTGCATCTCAGCGTCTCCTCGGTGTAGAACACATCCGACGGCAAGATTGCGCAGGCGCACAGGTTTCTTTCACTCACTCTTTACATTGTACTTATGATTACTTTTGCCATCCGAAAATGTGCGGCATGAACTTCAAAGTCGACCACTCACAGAACATTCCCCGAAAGAAGAAAACCCAGGAAAACAAAAACAGAATATCGGAGGTTAAACGTAACGTCCACAGCGAGCGTATCATCAGTTAACCCATATTTCTCCGGCCGTGCTTAACCTTACAAATACAGAAAACCCCCCAAACGATCGACCCGAGCAAAGCGAAAGATGCGGACGCGAGCAGACCCTTCGACGCGGTTCCCAAGGAAAAGTTGATATAGGCCAAGGAAAGTGTCAGTCAACCCACACTTTCCGGCCATGCTTGACCTTCAAAATATGGAAAACCCCCCACAAGACCGACCCGATCAACGCGAAGGATGCGGACGCAAGCAGACCCTTCGACGCAGTTTCCAAGGAAAAGTCGATGTATGCTAAGAACTCTTTTTGGAGAGTTGTCGCCGACACCGGGTCCATGACTCGCTCATCGTCAAACCAGAGAAGGGGAACATACCTGTGTAAACGGAGAGGGGTGTAGAGCAATAATGTCACAAATCAACAATGTTTAGAAGCATATCACAAATCAACACCGTTTTACGAGGATGTTTTTTTTTTTGTTGTCGTCAAACCGGAGAAGGGGGACATACCTGTGCGTGGACAGGGAGGTGTAAAGGAATAATGTCACAATCAACAACAAGGCTGTTCTCTTTTTCATTATGGTTGGGCGCGGGTTGTATGCCATGAACAGCGCTTAGTGGTCGCGATATGATATTATCCGAAAATGCCACATACATGCAAAGTATGTGCATATTTAACAACGATTCTGAACTTAGATACGGGGGATGCTCACGTTAAAGGCTCAGGAGCATTCATCATGTTTTTTTAATGACTTGTTCCGCGAACACACGTTGCCAGACCTGCTCACGTGACTCATGCACCAATGCTTGTTTTATTAACTCTTAGGAAACAGTGCGCTGTCTCCATCATCCCGCGCACAGTCTATTTAGCAACGACTCTGATTGTAGTCATTTAATCAGTGGGACCACCCTCTTGTCCTTCAACCATCTTACATGTAGCGACCAACTTACATGTACTAAATTCGATGGTAATCTTGGGACCAAAAGTGATCTCATGCCGCAGCAGAGAGGCCTCATTGATCCCAAACTATATACGAATTAAGCGACGACGGAATGTTACAACATAAATCGACGAGCAGTGGGAATGCTGAACCTTCTGCGCGGTAAAAAATGAAGGGACCTATATACTCGGGGGAAGAGGGGACGACACCCGTGACCACGGCTTATCCAGAAGATGGCAAGTAAAAATGGGATCGACAAAAAATATGTAACAACCATCTTACATGTAGCAACCAGCGCCGTCGGTCATGGTGTCTTTTGTAGGAGATCGGCACACGGTGATACTAGACTCGCTGGACAGAAGGTCCGGGCTGAAGACGGTCCTCTCCATGCGAAAAAGAAGCTTCAGGAAAGGGAAAGGGGCAGTAAAGAGGGGACAAGAAAGAACAACTGGTGTTAGTGTCGTGGCTTTATTCTTATTTTAAATCCTGCGGTGGATGGGTAAAAAGGAAAGCTTAAGCTCACCACACTTCCACGTATATATGTGTCGTGTGTAAACATAACTCTGCTGCATGGCACTACAAGAACATGTGCGGAGCTCTGTGCGCTCGCGGCAGTCACTGTACAAATAAGTTGATAATCTTTTGGCATGCAGGAATACTGCCCCTTTAGACCGTTGCTTATGGCAAGCCGATCTTTAGCAAAAAAAATAATTTCCAAAGATCCCAGCCAAACTTTCCCTGGACGGTTGTCTATGGGCCCGATTTTTCAGATTTTTTTTATGGAACTTTCCAATTTTCCGGAAAAAATGGATTTCTGGCGATCTTGGGCAACATCGGCTTGAGAAATTCTCAAACCGATCTTAGATTAGAAGCGGCGATATTTCGTGTCCTCCACACACTTCGTTAGACGAAATCAACAACGGCGTCGTGACATCCGAACGTGGCGAGCTCGTCACGGGCTTCGACCCACCCTTGGAGCACAGTGCTCACACTACCGCCGGTGATGTGTAGCGGGCGCCGACCAGGCTGCTGATAAAAATACATTTGGCGGCTGGTGTGTGGAAAACAGAGACAAAAACTCTCGATC
>JAYJMJ010000405.1:2241759-2253486 GCA_036873875.1 Laminaria ephemera
CCTGAGGGCCGGGGGCTAGAGTTCCCAGCCGTTCAGAGTGGCACGGCGTGTCCGCCTGCTGCTGGTCCAAAACCCCTGGCTCGACATATTCCACCTGCGCGTTCTCTTTCTCCTTCCTGTCCCCTTCCACAACCATGATAGCAGTAGTTCCCAAAAGCATCTCAGCATCAGCCAGGTCTTTCCCTTCTTCCTCTTCTAGAATCCCATCATCAGGCAAAAAGACATTGTCCTTTTCTGCCATCTGCTGAAGCTGCTGCTTCCGCTGCTGCTGCTGCTGCTGCGGTGCAGTGCTCTCTCCCCCAGTACCAATTGAGGCTACCAGCTTAGGCTCACATTTGGCCATGCTCGCACCCTTATCTTGCTTCTGGGTAACAGGCTGCGGTTTCTTCCGCATTTCCACCTGGAGTGAGAGTCCGCGAAAATCGTGTAGAATAGTCGAGTACTTTAGAATGGCGGATTGAGTGTTCTCGAGTCGATTTTCGACTTGGCAGATCTCATCGAATTCCACCGTCACTTCATGGTATTGGCCAAGCTGGATGGCCTCTTCGAGTTTACTCCACCTTGCGGTCGGTAATCGTAGCTCCACCATCTTCGCCCGGTAGAACCACTCCGCTCTCTCAGTCACTTCCACCAACGCCCTCCAGGCCTCATCGAACTCGCCCTCAGGCATGATTCGAATAAGGGCCCTCAGCTCTCTCCCTTACCCGGGAGTGTCCTCACAGCACCCAAGCTCCTTTAATCGGCCGAAGTACTTCTTGATATATCGTGTTCCTGACCTAAGGAGTCTCAAAGGGTTTACCCGATGGCGGACAGTAGCTGGGCGGTGGGGTCGGTTGCCGACAGAGAAGAGTAGAAGTATCAATATATTAAGCACGCTCCTCGAGCGTCCACGAAGCCATCATCCAAATATAAAAGTCAAGGAGAAGTCGTCAAGTCAAGTAGAAAGCAAGTCGTAAAGCAAGTTAAGTGAAAGCCATCAGGGAAAACCATTCAGCGGAAAAAGCCGCCGATCTGGGGATATTCCGCTATGAATCTCCCACAACAATAGAGCCAATCTACCATACGAATAGGAAATCCCTAATATCATCAACCATTGTCATATCCGTACCACGCACTAAAGTACAATCAGCAGAATCGCTTGTCCCGACCTCGTTCACAACAGAGTATCTTGGTTTTCTTTTCCTTTCTGGGATTGTGAATGAGTGATCGGCGTTGAAGCTCATACGGCACATTGTCACATTAAAGGATGGCAAAAATAATAATCGTAAAAAAGAGTTAGACTTCGAGCGTAGATTTCCAGTTATTGGTTTCGCTTGGTTTTCTTCTTTCTGGGAATGTTTGTATGAGTGATCGATGTTAAACTCATGCTGTACATTGCAAAAAAAAGAAGAAAAATACGGTATTCTGTGCTCTGCCCCAGGACAAACTGTCGGATGGATAATAATAATAATAATAATAATAATAACAACAATAATAACAATTATAATAACAATAATAATAGTAACAATAGCAACAACAACAACAACAACAATAATAACAATAACAATAGCAATAGTAGTAACAATAATAATAACAATAACGATAACAATAATAACAATAATACTAATATTACTAATAATAATACTACTACTACTACTACTACTAATAATAATAATAACAATAATAATAATAATAATAATAATAGTAATAATAATAATATAATTACTGTACTTACCAGTCATCGGAATCGCCGTAGTACGTTGTGCTCTGCCCCAGGACGAACTGTCGGAACTCGTCAGCATCGTCGCTGTTCTCTGCGAGCATGTCCAAAAGCGCTTTTCCGGATTGAACCGTGAGGTTCCCCATGTTAAAGTAGCCGGCGATCGCGACCTGGTGCAGGGGGCGACAGTAATATTGTCAGCGGTCATGCCCAGACATTCGACTACAGTAGTTGGTCCGTCTATAGTGCCGGTATATGCCCGCCGGGAATACCGGCACTTCAGCGGCAACCGGCACTACTCTACATACTGACACTACTTGTTGTTCCCATCTGTGCCGAGCGATTTCACAGGCACTACACTGGGCAACCGGCGCTACTCAATCGGCGCCATATTGGGACCTCTACTGTGTTGTGGTCACACGGAAAGCTTTAAAGTTGCGGCTTCGTCTTAACGTGATTCCCGGCACTTGAGAGCGGCGGATCCAAGTACAGGCAGAGCGCTCTAAGCCTATCTTACTCTAACGGTTTAAACGCAAGACAAAGTGCATGATGATTGGTCAAGACTAGTCAGTTAAAAAACGAGACAAAGTACATGATGATTGTTGAAGACCACTTAGTTTGTCCGACCATGTTACAATTCACCTGTACGAACGCGCGGCGGAATATCACGCAGCTTGCAAAGATAAGCATCGACCACCCAACTGGTCGAGCTCACAGCTGACGCATTTGAAATAATAAAAAGATCCCCTGTGTCATCAATTCGGGCACCAATTGATGGCGGCTTTCGTCCATGAATTCCCATATTCCACTCTGAGTGACGGTCCTTAGGGTCTCAAGCCATATCGTCTCCCTCGAAGATAGAGATTAATTAGTGTCTGGAATTGTGTCCTAAAAAAAAGAGCCCAATTAATTATTTCACCCCTTAACATATCCAACGAATGTGATTCAAAATTGAGACAAAGTGCACGGTTACAATTCACCTGTGTCATCAATTCGGGCCCCAATTGATGGCGGCTTTCGTCCATGAACTCCCATATTCCGCTTTGAGTGATGGTGCTCAGGGTCTGTAGCCCTAATAACGTGGAAGTTACGGCCCCGGTGGTCCACTGCTTTCGCAATAGAGAGAGAGACAAAGGGGCTGATCTGGTTGTGGTTAACATGAAATTTGGGGTTTAGTGTCATTCCTAACGAACACAAGAAATGTCTAGAATCGTGACAAAAAAACGTGACATTTTCACGAATCGTGATATTTGTCAGGAATCCGGACTTTGAATCGTTTTGACATTTTCCATAAAAATTGATATCAGGATTCCTGACAAAAAAACGTGATTTTTTGTTTGAAAACGTGACATTTCAGAATTTCGAAATGTCAGGAATCGTGATTTTTTGTCTAGAATCGTGATTTTTTGCGTTCGTTAGGAACGGCCCTTATTCGGAGTTTGTTTTCTCGATTTGAACCGATTTGTATGGCTTTCAAGGCAACCTCTTACCCATTTCAGAACTGTAAAAAACATTCCACGTTAATGCCAAGTAATATTTTCGCCAAAGTGTGGGTGCAGCTCTAATGGGTTTAAGAAAATACTTTGCTTGAAATCGCGCGATATCACTATCGCGCGGAAATAATACATCGTCGGTGGAACGTCTCGAAAATCGAAAACATTACCTGGAGGTCTACCGTATAATATCCGCCTCTGTTATGGTATTGTCCTGGGATGCAAATTACAACGAAACTCCTCTAACAAATCACAAGCGAATGAAACTTGCAACAACCTTTAGAACTGCACCCACGTTTTTGGAGGCAAATTACTTAGAACTAGTGTAGGATTTGTTTTTGCAGTTCGAAAGGGGTTAACAGGCACACCTGGAAAAGGGGACACGTCGTGTCCCCCAGGCATCTCTTCACACCCCTACATGCCTGAGCCTTCAAGATGCCATCACCATATTGCGAAGACACAGCCGAAGCATGCTACTAATAGTAGTAATAGTACGGTAAGGGTGCACCTAATTTTCCTGTGGTTCCTCACTTCATTTGAATAGCTCTATACCTACGGTAGAGGTGCACCATTTTGTTTCTGAGGCTCCTCACTTGAGGAGCTCTATGCCTCTCCCAAAAACTGATTTGGGGGAAAATAAAAGTTCTACCCGATGAAAAATCCCATAGCTTAGGTATACAACGGAAAATTACTGCAAAAATAGAAATGAATTTCCGACGATTTTGAGTTAAGGAGCGCCGTCATTCAGAAAACGTTTCAGCCAAAAAATTGCTACCTCTATTGTAGCACGCGACTTTGACAAAAAAATAAGTGCAACCCGATACACAATCCGACGGCCTTTTAAAAGTGCAACCCGACACACAATCCGACGGGCTTGTAGGAGGTACATTTGAAAAAAACAGTAAACCACAAACGATATTCCCTATTCCCACGATCTTGGGGGCAGATCCTCAGTTCAGGAGTCCCGCCAGCCAGAAAAAAACGGTGAAATAGTGATACCCTTATCGCAGCACGCGTCAAGTTATCGTACCATCAAGTTATCGTACCATCAAGTTATCGTACCGTCAAGTTATCGTACCATCAAGTTATCGTACCGTCAAGTTATCGTACCATCAAGTTATCTTACCGTCAAGTTGTCGTACCATCAAGTTATCGTAATATCAAGTCATCGTACCATCAAGTTATTGTACCATCAAGTTATCGTACGATCAAGTTACCGTACCATCAAGTTATCGTACCATCAAGTTATCGTGAAATACAGAAAATCCTACCTGCACGTATCCGATGTCCTCTGGGCTGTCTCCGTCCAACTCGTGTCCGGTCAAGTCCACGACGGAAGCGTTGATATGGTTGACAATAACATGGTTCAGCCAATCACTGTCGCCGATCCAAGAGCCGAATATGTTGGATGCTATTTCACAAACCTGCGGCAAATAATGAAAAGTTATATAAGGTCCTGTTGGCCAAAATGTTGGATGCTGTCTCACAAATATGCGGTAAATCTGCAAAAGATACGGTTAACTGTCCTGTTGACCCTGGCAGCATCCAGGGGAGTCATTGACCTATATCCTTAAAGAGGAATACATCTGTACAAACGCGCGGCCGAAGTATCACGCAGCATGCAAAGATGAGTATCGACCACTCAACTGGTCGAGTTCACAGCTGACGCATTCGAAATAATTTTACAAAAACATACGGTCCTGTTGACCGTTGCATTTCCCACAAAAGCGCAATCTGGGGTCTCGTCTGGTTGTTAAGCCTGGACTTTAGATACACCCATGGGTCATAATTTGTTTTGTCAGCGCTGGCTGTTAGCTCAGTAGCTATGGTGCACATCTAAGACCTCACACCTGTTCCACGTAATCCGGCCAATCTAGTGTCCCGTCGGATGATTGTAAAAGACCCGGTAAGGTTTCATTTGCGGCTTCTTCGAAACGACTGCCCCCGTAGCATGCGAGTGACGAGGACACGTCGGCTGTGCAGTAGGTATACGCGTGGCCCCACAACGTCTGGCCATCCACTGTGTAGTGGCTGAGATCGTTCCTCGAGTCTTGCTCTGCTGGGTCAATCTGTGATAACAAGAGACATGAGACATGCGGTAGAGTGCTATATAAGGCGAGTGGTTGCTTGAGGTCGGCAATTCCTAGAAAGAGGAATGAGGCCTTCACAGCAATCTCTGCCGTAACGCGAGGGTAGAGCTACCGCTATAATTGTAGCAATACCGAGTACATGCTGCACGTTTTCACCTCACCACACCTCTATACTGTAGTACACTAGAGTGGTCGGTGCGATGTAGTACGAACGCTCCCCGCGAAGCTAATCACCTCCTGACACCCCAGTTTATGGCACTCCTCGATAACATCCGGTGTAACCTTATTGTTGGCTGGAGGATATCCTATACTTGAAGCACAATGCAGGCAAAGTCTTTAGAAACAACACAACAAGAAAGGCAGGTTGGTATTTATTAGAATATAAGAAATCCGGAGGCCATTATAATAAAGTTAGTGTAGAAACGCATCCTCTCCCAAAATAAGAAACCCAGCCTGGGTCAGTGTTTCTTATTAGGCGTCCTGCACTGTGTATGTTAAATAAAAATAAATCACGCTGGATTCGGTACGATTCGACCAACTTAATCGCCGGAGGACGTGAACAGCCGAACGACTGCCTGAAACACGCGCGACATAACGAATCGGACTCTTCAACAAGCGACATACCAGGCGTGAGTTTAACCGAAAACTATTCGTCTCTATTTCCGCCGGTTATTAGTGCCGCCATGTGTTGTACTACAAACCGCAATAGTGCGTGCATCCTTCGAAAAACCTGCTTTTTTCGGTAATGGTCACCCATATGCGCGCTGATCGGTTGAAAACTAAGCATTATTTTCTGGGGTCTCTGTGTCCCTCCGCGTATGGCGCGAAGGACAACACATGTGATGCATGGAAGTGATGTTCGCGACAACTACAACAACGGACGCACCATAAGCAGTGCAGCGGCTTCGCTGATGTTCCAGTCCGCGGAATGTGTTCCATCGACAACCCTCCAGGGGCACACACCACCTGCTACGTCGCAGACGACGTCAGCACCGTCGTCGCCCTCAGCACCTCGCCACTCGTCTACGACAAGCCCCTCCAGCTCGTTCTCCTATTGATACGTGGGGTGGGAAAGGGGTTACCAGCGCCGATTATGATCCATTAATATATGTTTTGGCGGCCAATCAACGTCTATGACAAGCCTCTCGAGCTCGTTTTCCTAACGACACATGGGTTATTTGGGAAGGGGGTACCAGCGTCGAATGTGATTCTTCAAATTATGTCTGGCGGCCGATCAACGTCTACGACAAGCCCCCCCTCGAGCTCGTTCTCTTCACAATACGCGTGTTGGAGAAGAGGCTAGTATCGGCGAATGTGATTCATTGCTGGTCATATGGTTGCATTCGTCGCCCGAAGCACCTCGCCGCTCGTCTACGACAAGCCCCCAGAGCTCGTTATCCTAACAATACATGGATTATTGGGGAAGGGGTTATCAGCGCCGAATGTGATCCCTCTCAGGTTTCCGTGGTTTTCTTCTTTCTGGGAATATTTTTATGAGTGACCGATGTTGAAGCTCACGCTGCACATTGTCGAATGGCAAAAACAATAGTGCCATCATGAACTAAAAAATATATACGTAGGGGGAGTAATTAATTAATTAATTGGAGTAATTAATTAATTAATGGATTATACCTAGTTCATTATTTATTTAATTATTTTCGGCATTCGGGGAGACGATATGTTTGGCGGCCAAACACGTCGTCGGTGAAAAGGACACGTGAAAGGACAGTTCTTTGAGTTCTGACTGAGTACGGAACAAAACGGAACTCCACAGGGTGACCATGTATAGGGTGATTCTCCCTCGAGATCGTTCTCCTTACGATAATTGCATTGCGGAAGAGGTTACAGCGCCGAATGTGACCCCTCAATACGTGTTTGGCGACCAATCAATGTCGTCGGTGAAATGGATACGTGAAAATTCGTTTGTTTTAGTTCTGATTGAGCACCTAACATATTCCCTGACTCCGCAGGGCGGCCATGGATTACATGATGCCGGTACCCAGGAAAAATTGAGTGAAATAAAACAGAAAAATGACCACTCACTATCTCTCACGATTGCTCGTACCCTAGCGATACTTCTACAGGTGCCCACTCAATTGACGCGAGTAGATCGAGTACACGCAACTTCTTACTTGACGGTATTTGCCCGCGAAGTACCCTTGTTACCTCTGTGTACCACACGCCGAAGAGCCATTCTAAGACACCAGAAACTTTTGCTTGGCACTCGTCGGAGGTTGGAGCAGTGCCTCCCTGAGCCTCCTCCCAGGTGCACACCTGCCAAATTTTTCAGCATAAGGAAACGCACCTTGAATGGATTTTATAGGTTGAACAAGGACATGTCTTTGAGCGAATACCATTCTACACGACGTTCGCTCAGCGGCGAATACTGTCCAACCCTCCTCCTCCTCCTCTTTTACAGTGGTCCTTCCAAGCTTCTGTTAGTTGACCTTCGACCATCCTACGCGGTAAATACACAATGGGGGTGTATAAGGTAGAAGCATAGAAGTATCAATGTGTTGTGGCGCACTACCCCGACTACGAACCGTCGTCACAGGCTCGTTGAATGCGCTCAGTCCGGTGAGGTCATCATCACTAGAATGTGGCATGGACGGTGCAGAGAGGTCGAGGCGCTCTGCCAAAAAGATACTAAACAGTACTCCCCTTTTCTAGCACCCGTCATCAACGTGTAACGCACTCCCTCGACTACTTACCGTCGATACCAGCTCATTGAATGCGCTTTGTCCGGTAAGGTCGTCATCACTAGGGTGTGGCATGGACGGTGCAGAGAGGTATCCCAAATACCGACCGGCGGTTATCCAAGCGAGCGTTCCTCCCGTCGTGTCAAAAACCGAACCGTTAACCTCAGGCCCAAGGCCAAGCAAATACTCCGCCTGTTTAAGCACAAACATATCCAACAGAGGCAGACGAAAGACGACACACGTAATTATTGCCATTATTGTTCTTGCCTTCCGACAATGCGAACGATGAGGTCTTTGAATGTCGATCACCCATAAAACCTTTCCAGAAAGAAGAAAACCAAGGGGAACCAAACAATGTTGGTAGAGACATAGATACACTCGCGCGAGCAATCTATCGCTAAAACCTGTCGCACACGCTCACTCCTCGCTACCGAACCAGCCCTTTAGAGCTACAAGTGCAGCGGTGCAGTCTAGGTGCGAGGTGCGCACCATCTTCTGAAGGGATACAGCTGTTTTGACCAGGGTTGCGGTAGGAGGGTCGCGTTTGGGCCCTCTTTGTGCTTCTCAGTTTCGCGATATGATGCACCATCAACAAAATATGTTTTAAATCCGTTTTTAAATGAGATACAGAGCCACCTAGCGCGAGTGGCCTGTACTCGGCAGTGAAAATGATGATGTAACATCCCCCCTAGCGTAGCCAAAAACAGGAAGGAGATAACATAAGCATTTTCATATTGAGCGCCCAAATGTTAAGGGTGTCTCTGTTAGGTAGAGGGACGGTGCCCCGTCCCGAAAGAGATGCGTGTTCAATGGTCAAATGACTAAGGCAAGCAACAAATGAGTACGCCCCCCCCCATCACCTTAAGATATAGCCTTGGTCTCTCCTCGTACCTCCACTTCGATGAGGATACCGTGACCTCCTAGATATCTAACCGCGCTCTCGATGAACGATGGCAGACCCCATGGACAGCCGCTAACGCTAAGCCTAACCCTAATCCTGACCCTAACGCTAACCCTATCCCTCCACATCGTAGCCTTGGTCTCTTCTCATACCTCCACCTCTCTGAGGGTACCGTTGACTCCTAGAGGGCTCGCCACGCTCTCGATTACCGAAAGCAGACCCCATGGGCAGTCGCTGCTCGGGGAATACCCCATCGGCTGGAAACCGTGACAATCGATTGAGCTATCCTCGTAGTGAAAATAGGAGTCCTAACCCTAACGCTAACCCTAATCCTAACCCTAATCCCAACCCTAACCCTATCCCTAACCCTAACCCCAACCCAAACCCTACCCCCCGTACCCCCCCTTGATCTCTTCTCATACTTCCACCTCACTGAGGGTACCATTAACCCCTACAGAGCCGCGCTCTCAATGAACAAAAGCAGACCCCATGGATAGCCGCTCGAGGAATACCCCGTTGGCTAAAAACTGATAATTGATTGAGCTATTCTTGTAGTGAAAATAAGGGTCCTAACCCTAACCCTACCCCAACCCTAACTCTAACCTTAAATCTACCCCTGCCCCTATCCCAAACCCTCGTCCTCCCTACCGTAGCCTTCGTCTCTTCTCTTACCTCCGCCTTACTAAAAGTGTCATTAACTGCTAACCCTAACCCTAACCCTAACCCCACGTACCCCCCCTTGCTCTCTTTTCGTACCTCCACCTCGCTGAGGGTGCCGTTAACCCCCAAATCGCTAGCCGCGCTCTCGATGAACGAAAGCAGACCCCATGGACAGCCGCTGCTCGAGGAATACCCCGTTGGCTGATAACCTTGACAATCGATCGACTTATCGTTGTAGCTGCCTCGGAGGGCGGACACAGCTGTGGCCGTACCGTTGGAGGTCGATATGGCGGAAAATAGCGCCCGCAAGACGCCGTCGGCTGTTAGAAAAGCTTTTCGGAAGCGGAAGACGTCGTCGAGCACCGTGGGCAGGATGTAGGCTTTTGTAGCCCGGACGAACCCTACGGTCATGCCGTCCTGGTATGTGTACAGAGTTATAATTGGATTGACGCGAGGATTACTGTGTCGGAATAACACGATGTTGGAGGGGGGCGGGGGCGGCGTACTCATTCATTTCATGCATGGCCGTAGTCGTATGACCATAGTCCCTCGTATCCCTACAATGCCTGGACGGATCACGTCGGGTTTTCACCGACCAGACAGGCGTAGTGGGTGGTGGGGGTGAAGCAATTAATTAATTTCCACGTCCGAGGGAGACGATGCGTAATTTACACTGTTTAGGCAATAGCGGGAGTGTGTGTGAAAATAAATTAATTCAGGCTAATTCAAGGCACTACTGAATGTCCACCTTCGAGGGAGACGATGTACAGTAGACTTTGATTTCTGGCGTCTGTCATTGCGAATTTTGCCATGAGCATAGTACGAGCCTTGGTAAGGGGACAACGAATTTATCCCGGAATCCGTGGTATATGACCGACTTTCGTCAAGAGAAGGATGTCCTATCTCGAGAGAATAGTGCCCAACCGGGATCGGACTGGATTGAGAGGTTCATTGACAAATGTCTGGTCCAGTTAGATTCGGGTCATGCACTGTACCATTTTACCTGAGGTTGGCTGTATCTTTTGCCACGCCCATCATAATTGATAGGCGATGGGTTTGAGCATTCCTTGGCTCGCTCCTACTGCGCTCAAAATAACGATGGCAAGCAAAAGCTATCGTCGAGGAAGGGCGCTACGATAAAGGTTGCACGTTTTTGCTGATTTTAGGCTCCTCACTAGAGGAAACCTCCACCTAACCTAACTATTGAGTTGGAGAAAAATGAAGTGCAACCCGATGATCAACCCCATGGCCTAGGTATATATCCAAGACAGTTGTAAAACAAAAATGATATTCCAAAGATATTGGGCAGTTCCTCGATTGAGAAGCCCCCGCAGTCAGAAACACTTTGTTCGAAAAGTGCCATCCCCATCGCAGCACGCGTCCGATGGGCATGAGCAATGCTTGTCGCGCTCTTACTGTCCCTAAAAAGAACAACTGACAAGCTAAAGCTATCGTCGTGGTTTCAACGCTGATGCGCCCACTCACCTTGATATCAGCGAACACCTCCTGCGCTAGAGTAGATATGATACCGGTTGGTTTGTACTGCTGCATCAGCTTCAGAAATAGCGGATTCACAACGGTCACCTGTAAACAATTAGCGCAGGCAATGGCATGCGTTCGGCAACTGTTATGGACCTTTTTCCGTGGAGCGAACCCAAGCACGCATGGCGAGGGACGTTTGTTCTAGTTCTTCTACAACAGTGCGACAAGGGCACACGACGTGGCAGCCGGAGCCGATGTTGGGCTAAGGGATGTGTTCCTCCCTGTGACGCATGCTACAGAATGCTGCGGTAGGGGATGCACCTCATGCTTTCTAGGCTCCTCACTCGAGGACCTCTATACCTCACCCAAAACCGACTTTGAGAAAAAACGAAAGAGCAAGCCGATGAACAACCCCACGGACTAGGTACATAACGAATACTACTGAAAAAAACACACACAAGATACCCCAACGATGTTGGGTAGTTCCTGTTCCTCGGTTGGGGAGCCCCGCCAGCCAGAAATTGCTATATTGGTGAAAAAGTGCTGTTTTTATTTCATATATTTATTTTTTGCTCATCCCATTTATTATCTTCGCACTTTCTTTCTCCTTCTCCCTCCCTAGTCGTTACTCAGATCCGGGGTCACTAAGCAGGCTCTTCTCCCCCCGCCCCCCACTACGGCACGCGCCTCAATTTTTCTCGCG
>JAYJMJ010000405.1:2255907-2282754 GCA_036873875.1 Laminaria ephemera
GCTTGGTGCACGCGATGTCTGCCTGGTCGGTGAAAACCCGACGTACTCCGTCCCGGCATTGTAGGGATGCGAGGGTCAATGGTCATATGACTACGGCTATGCATAAAATGAGTACACCCCCCCCCACCGATGCACCGTCCAGTAAGGGATGCGTGGTCAATGGTGGTTATGGATTTCTTTTATATGTGGATGGCATGATTCGAATAAGCGGTACACATTGTCAGATGGCAAATGGAATAATAACACTAATCGTAATAATAATGACTAAGCCAAGCAAAAAATGAATACGCCCCCCCCCCCCTACCGTAGCGTTGCTCTGCTCTGGTGATTCCTGCGGCTTCCATGTTTGACAGTGCCAGAAATAGATCGGTTGCAGCTGCATACTAGGTATTGAAAAGCGCATCGTTCTTTACATATCATCGAGCTTATGGTATAGAGATAGACCCCCAACAACACCGACCCATGCGTAGAAGAGGAGAATCGCCGTCCAATCCTCGCGTTTGCACCTGATCTCGATCAACACCGGGTGCTAACTACATCGAGCCTTCCCGGTGGATGAGGTTAATATTCCCAATTTAATCAATATGTCGCTGGTTATCTAGCTAGCCCCTGGTCGCCTCCTGTTCGTCCTTTGTTCTTGGAAAGCAATGCAAGAATCACCAACCCAACGTTAATCTAGTGTGTACATCAGCTAGCCATGTTGAGTCTTTCAGGTAGATGAGGTTAATCTTGCCATTTTTTATCACGCTTTCGCTGCTTACCTAGGCCCCTGATCGACTCCTACTCGTCCTTTGGACTTGGAATACATGACATGAACGACCGAGTCAAAACCCAAGCCCTTTGGGACCCATGCAAAGCGGCCGAAAAAATGAGAAGTACGATCTTACCTATCGTCTATTATTACTGCAAGCGCGAAGCAATTCGAATAGTGCAATGCAGCGAGCGTGGCGCATACCTCAGTTTGACACTGAGTACGTCAACTCCTAACCCAGCGGCCTGGACTTTTTCGTGTCGCTGATGCCGTAACCGTCACTTTTCTTTAAAAAAAAAACCCTTTGAAGTCCCACAGAGGTAAATATGGTTTTTACAGGACGGATCCTGTCGACAATCAACATGCTCGCACCTCGTCGGAAAATAGTCCCAGCAGCCATTTGTTGTACGTGGAACCTAATGCAGCCTGATCGTTGGAATCAAGGATTGCTTCGAACAGGGTCTTGCTATTGAGCGCCATCGGGTACAGCAGCTGTGACCACAACACGCACGCGACAAAGAACAGGATGCACGCAATCTGCCCAACGGCGAGGAAAACGTGGCATGTTCGCATCATTCGCTTGTGAGAGTATGTTGGGCAAGCTTGACGCAACTTGAGCGCACAACGCAATGGTTAGGCGATAGAGTGGGTGCATGAACTTACGTAGCCTGTTTAAGACGAATACGCGAGGATGTCGTCGTCGTCGTTGTTGTTGTTGTTGTTGTTGTTGTTGTTTTTGGTGTTGTTCTCATGTTCGCTCATGCCCAATAACTGGTTCGTGGTCACAGGACAGGCTCCAATGACTCCGGAGTGGAAGGATACCCCAGGAAAAAGTAAAACAGACAAAAACGATGCACATAACTGAAGCAAGTCGTACATCAGACAATAAAAGCGATACCAGAAATCAGCGTACGTACGTATCAGGTACATACGTACGTTGTAAGACCCCGAACTGCATACGCGACTTGTTGCTCTGCTCGCGCCAGAACCACGGTAGTGGGGTGGAGGCAGGCTTACATAGCTCAAGCGACCACACTCTCATGTCCGTTGAAAACGTCAAGCTGACGGCAAGACCGATAGCTCAGCGGGTATGGTTTATCTCTAACACAAGGTTATGGTGTATCTCTAATAAGCAGCGCTGACTGATAGCCCAGTCGTTATGATTGTGTCCATAGCAAAACGATATGTTGTATCTCTAACAATATGTTAGGGTGTATCTCTAATAAGTAGCGAAGGGAAATCCGGTATCATCAACGTATAATACCTGACACAAGGTCTTGCCCAGTTGAATCCATTTCCCATGTCGATAGTGCTGCTGCCATTTCTTTTTCATACCGGCTGGAGCGCGGTCTTCGTTTCCTGTAGGCTTAGTGTTAGTCATCGCGGCCCCCACCTTACCACCAAGGCCAACCGTTTGAAGACCCGTGGTGAGCATACTTGTAGCTTTCAACACCTGCACGAGTACGTACCACGCAGATGTACGATCCAAGTGCCATACGTATGTACCGTATATCACGCAAGATAACACACCCCTTGGGACGAATGTCAGAGCCAATTCTCTCCACAAAAAAGGGAACACACTCAACGAAAATGGTGGTTTGGGGAAGATCTCGTCGAGATCTTTCCATAAACCCATCGCTCGGCGTTTGTATTCTCCCCGATGCCGAGAAAATCAGCTTCGAAAAAACCCGAAGGAGGTGCGCTATCTGCGTTTTAAACGACAGGCATAATCCCGGCATGATGGTGTTTCCGTTCCTCGGAACAGTATCCCATTTACGTGAACACGCGTTTTTGGCGGAGTTTTACCAGCGATACTTACGTGGGGCTCGCATCAGCGCGCACATCGAGGCTTTTCGGTATGCTGTGTTTGAAATGGGTCTTCGTGCGTTCATACACAACGACCGCATATTATTACATGCGCCACATGCGCGTGCATGATTCCATTTTCTTAGGTCCCATACAGAATAAGTGTGAACAAGCCTGCGTGAAGTCTCAAAGGCGATGCTGCTGAGCCACCACCAACGCGCACCTCGTGGTCATCACGGCGCTCATGTTAACAACCCAGCAACAGGCCGTTTGTTTTTTTTAATGGATCTTTCTTCTTCTGCTTGTTCATACACATCATGCAATATCCTATACGAAAAAAGGATGCAGGATCGTATCATACGACATCATGTATGTATTGTGCTGAAGCGATGTACAGGCGAAAACGATCACGGCATCAATCAGTCTCACCTGCGAGTCTACAAGACTCTCTGCCCGCGAAGACATACTAGACTCCGAAGGCTGCCGTTCCTGACGATAACGCATCGTCTGGGAGCCATCGGAGAGGCTCCCTGCATCAGTCAGCGACTTGGCCAACGTCGAGGCAGTGACGCCGGTCGACCGAGGACGGCGCTTGGCCGACGAGGCAAATCGGCCGTCCATTTTGACGATACAGCAGTGCAAAAGTTTCCGTACGTAGAATGATTAAAGGCTGGCCGTCTTTGTAAATTCGCCCTGTTGACCCTGCTACTAGCTAGCACCATGGGGAGTCACTGGCCTGTACCTTCATGAGGACATACACACCCCGTAGCACGGGCTATGTACCGAAGTATGTATCACACACAGCTTGCACAAAGGTGAGTTTTGATCAAGTCCTCGATCTCACAGTTGCTGTGAAGTGTATTCTTTATTTTTTATAGACGTAGCTTCCACAGAGTGGCATAGGATCCTCCCACGCTGGAGAGCCATCGAAGCTAGAGCCCACCTTGAGTCCAGTCTCCGAAAAGGGAGCAAGGGACAGCCAAAGCAGAGCCAAAAGTTAGGATCTCAACGAAACGTTGAGGAAAAGCCCCTTCTTCTGCACGAAACCGCATATTCCCCCTGTCCCCTCCCTCCGAAAACAACTGAAACAGGTGGAAAACTTGTAATTTTTTACCAATATGTCCGTAAATATAATGACCGTTTAATTTCTGTATTAAAATTAATAGGGTTCTTAAATTTCCGGACAAAGTGGTATGTCAAATTTGGTGTTTTCTGTGTGACTGATCAGAGTGCTGCATACTGCTGCTGTGTTGGGGTGTTACACAGGGTGCGACGATGGAGCTGCTGCGGGTGGTGCTGGCGCACCTTCTCGCCAACGTGACGACCACGATCTTCTTCTCGGTGGCGTACCTGAACTTTATCCTCTTCAAGGACTACGTATGGACGTGAGACGTGATTTTGAACTCTTCAACTTGGATGCGTTCTGGTCTTCCTTGTTTGCTTGCTCGTGCCTCGTGACTCGTGACACATGTGAACATGCCACATGATGCCTCTCACAAACGAATGATGCGTATAACGGGGTGCTCGCGTGCTCGTGAGAGAGGCAATGTTGGTTGTATACCCACTACACTACGTATGGATGTGAGATGAGACTTGGTGATTTTGAATTCTTCAACTTGGACCCGTTCTATCTTCCTCCTTTCCTCGTGACACATGCATGTGCCCAGACGTCATAAACCATTTTGTCCAGGCGAGTACCCGAACCTCTCCTCTCCTCTCCTTTCCCCTCCTACTATTAGTACAGCAGTAGTTGTGCCTCTATGCCATTCGTAGTCCAACGAAGCACCTCGTATACCTGAACCTCTCCTATCCTATCCACACCTATGCCAGTCAGCTCGATAGAGATACACCAAAATGCTCGCTAACCGCTAACCCACACAACGGGGTTTCCATCCCCACCCGACTTCGCCAAGAGGCCTTGGGTCACAATAGAGGAGAGGAGTTTACGACGTGTCGCCCTCGCGAGCGACCTCGACGATCTTTTCTCTGAGGAACATTGCCTCCTTTGTCCAACCAAGTACAGTACCTGAACCTCTCCTAAACCTCTTCTCTTTGTTGACGTGTGTGTCATACGGTATGACACACACGTCAACTACTCTATATCATACAGAAGAAACGAAAGTACCACTGCTGCTGTACGCGTACGAGGCAGACTGAACCTTACTATGAATAGGTTCCTCGTGACACATGATGTGCAGATGCCACATGATGCCTCTCACAAACGAATGCGTGTTACGGGGGACTTGCGTGCTCGTGAAAGAGGAACTGCTTCGGTAGATAGATACACCTTAACCACTGAGCTACAGCAACAGTCTACCTGAGCTAACGGTCAGCGCTGACTGCTAACTTAGCGGTTATGGTGCATATGATAACAAAAGCACTATAAATAGTTGTAACAGCAGTAATCCTGCCGAGTCTCGCACATGGCAATTGTTGTTCGGGATCGGGCGTCAACCCTGTTCGTAGCCATCGACTGACTGTTACTGTAGCTCAGTGGTTACGGTGCACATCTACTAGCAAAAACACTGACAGAAATGCTGTCGAGCCTCGCACAATGCGATTGTTACTCGGGGTAGGACGTCAACCCTGTAGCCATCGGCCCGCTTTGGTTGCCTCCTGTTGCGCTCTTAACAACTTACAGCCCTAATTAAACAGCAGATTGCGCCGCGTTCGATTCCCGAAGCGGCATTATCCTCTCTGTTACTCGGGGTCGGACGTCAACCTAGTAACCATCGGCCCTCGTCAATCTTTGCCTCCTGGTGTTTTGTTGTATCACACACTGCACAAGGCTGCTCTGGAGCTTCGTGATAAGCCAAGCCCTGTATTCATCCAAGGCAAGGCTGATGAGGGCGATCACTGCGTTGAGCAGGTGAGATTGTGATAGTTCGCGCGACGTTCACCGTTTGGTGCGCTGGCCAGCACTAGTACGCCAGCTATATATACTACAACCACCGTTTGGTGCGCTGGCCAGCACTAGTACACCAGCTATACTACAACTACAGCAACTACTGCTGTACTCGTATGCATGATATAATAGGTAGTTGGGTCTGCACACGCGGCCCGGAAGCCTACACGACGACTCCGCGCGAAGGAGAACATTCGTGTCTCCGGCAGCACCAAAGCTTCCAGCAGACGGTGTATCTACTTCTAATCTACATGCTGCATGTTCGATGTGTACGATGTACCAGCACATGGTACTCGTAGCTGGTATATGATAGCTGGGGCAGCTGGTACCTGGCAGTCTGCTTTGCTGTACTGTGTACGATGTACGGTGTATGAGCGGTGTACGGTGACCTGTGTTCCTGCCCCATTGGTATACAGTAGTACCTGCCGTCCCCGTTCGGGCGTCTTCTCTCAAGTATTGCTTTTTGCCCCAACAATTCCTTCTCTCAACCTCAAGGGGAGGCATAAGATTGGCTGATACTTGATACTGGTGGTATAGTACATATACGAAGTATACCTGGTAATTTGTTGGTAATATATCCTGTTCTACTATCACACGTACCGACTGATTATGTATGCATTGTGCAACGATATACCCCAATAATAAGCGCAGTATAGATGAGCCGTACGGCAAGTACCATACTCGTGTATAGCCCGCTCGCTGTTCGCTGCTTTGCTCTGCTCTGCTTGCGTGGTAATCACGTTTCGCTGTCTGACGTCTCACCGCGCTGCACGTTTCAGCAACTCGTATTATATTTCACGATCGGAAAAAGGGAAAATATACACGACCGATGATTTCAGTAGCCCGCTCCCTGTTCGCTGCTTTGCTTTGCTCTGCTTGCGTGGTCGTCACATTCCGCTGTCGAACAACTCACTGCACCTCACTTTTCAATCAACTACTCTGCGCCTCCGCCGTATTACACTACCGGCCCTCTTATAAGAAAGCGTAAGAAAGAGCCCCACAAGAAACTTAGCCTAAAAATCACGAGGAAATAAAAAAGTTCGACAGCTGATATACCGAAGTTGGTGTAGGACACACCCTTTCTTAAGATAAGAAATCTAGCGTAAAACTAACATATTGGTTTCTTATCAGAGAGCCGGTATTGTACGCTAATAATAAGCACCCAATCTAACCAAGGCTTGAAACTTGAAACCTTATTTCGACACCAACCTTGAGCAACCTTGAGCATAGGCTATTACAAGCTTCCCCTTCGGGATGTAGTTCGCTTGAAATCCCGGGGGTGTCGCAAGCTGAAAAGGGGGGAAGACGAAAAAAACTCTTGAAAACCAAGCAAAAAATAGCCACCGCGCCGACCGCGCAAGTAACCCGGCAAGTAACACCGACCAGCCCAGACGAGTTTATAGCTTAGTCCATACAGGATTTTGTGCAGCTCTCGCTGATGAGCCCGATTTCTCAACCCGTTTTTTTGTAGGATTTAGAGTAGCACCCGCTGCTGAGCGCGATTTCTTATTCCAAAACTATTTCGTAGTGTCCCCCTTTCGTTCTAATGAGGGTATTTCTTATCCGTGGACCTATACTCTATACGATCGGAAAACAGGGAAGAAGACGCACGGCCAATGATCTCGGTGGCGCGAAAGCTGATCGCCGAACCGTTTAGGCTCATGCACCAAGAGGGGCGGGCCATACACGACAAGGTCTTCGTGTCGATCCTCAATTGGTGCATCGAGCTCTTTGCTCTGGTGGGGCTCATGTCCCTGACGTCCCGTCTTCTGTCGGTGTGGCTGCTCGTGGCGACATGCTTCACCGTGCTTCCCTCGCTGGGGCTGTTGTGAGTCAACCAATATGCTTGTTTGCTGTAGGGGGTGACACAGGGAGTGAACAAGGTCGTGCGGTGCTCACGAACATCGCCAGAAATAATCAAAAGGCCTTCTTCTCCTGAAAATAGTTTCTGATGTACAGTACCGGAGCCCTAATAAGAAACAGGGTGATAAGAAGGGCAGGCGGAGGTTTACAGGAAAATAAGAAATTCTGGAGCCGTTATACTGAAGTTAGTGTAGAACGCATCTTCTCACACATAAGAAACCCAGCCTGGGTCAGTCTTTCTGTTTCTTGTTGGGTGTCCTGTACTATGCCGCGTACCTGGCACAACAGTAGTTTAACCCGCGGTCCCCTGGTTCTATTGTCAGGAAAACATGCTTCCGGAATAACTTCAGGCGTGCGTATGTCGAGTGGAGGAGACCTTACGAGGTTTCATCTGTGGAGCGGGGTAGTTGCACGCTTCTTCGCGCACGCACCATGCCCACGGCTCTCATCCAAGGGTGTCAACCATTTACCGGGATCTGAAGACGAAAAAGCCCTGTACCGCATTTTTCCGCTAACAGTCGAATGCGAACGCGAAGGCGACTGCAACTCCCACTCATCCAGTCCCTTCCCGTAATCGCAGGCATGTCCTCGACCGATGAGTTTTTGGTATCGGAAGGTTGTACGTATGCCCACGGCTTTTATCGACGGAGGTCAACCATTTTACCGGGATCTCGAGGACGACATACCCCTGTGCTACATGTGCTGACAGCCGAATGCGAATGAATGCAATTGCGCATAAGAATATGAACAAGAATAATAACAAGATTAACAATAAGAATAAGTAAAATAATAAGAATATGAACAAGAACAAGAGCAAGAATGCAACTCCCACTCATAACAGCTCCTTCCTGTAATCGCAGGTATGTCTTGGACCGACGAGTGTTTGGCTATCGGAAGGTAGTATCTGACGACACCTTAGCCTCGGCGGTGGTGATCTTCTCATTCTTCTCCTCCGTGTGCTTCATCGTGCTTTTTCTGGGGCTCGAAAGCGTTCTCGAGGGCATCAGCGCGGGACAAGGCGTGTCCTCGTGGGTAAGTCAAGGAAAGAAGTCGTTGGGGGATATCGTACGTGCTAAATTTTATGATTCCTTTCGGAGGCTTTATTAATGAGGGCGATTGACTGAAAATCGTTCAGCTAGTCAACTGAACGTTGGTGGCTTGTTATAAGTTTATTTAAGCGTGCTGTAGAGGGAATCAGTGCGGGACAAGGCGTGTCTCCGTGGATGAGTCACGGAGAGAAATCGCGAGTGCATAACATACGTATTAAATTTTATTCTTCCTTTTGGAGGCGTTTTTTTTCCCTTCGGAGGCATTTTTATTGCGGGCGAGCGGTTGGAACCCTTCAGGTAGTCAGCTGCACGTCGGCAGTCAGTCGTAAGTTTATGTACGAAGTCAATAATAGTCCAGCTGTTGATACGAATAGTGCTAGGAAGTATTCATCGTGGGGTTTACCACTCCCTCGCTGTTTATCTTGCGCACGGATTCCGGAAGCGATCGCGCGTGAACGCCAGAATAGAACGTAGTTCTGCAACAGCAGCTACAGCAGTAGCAGACGATACAACAATCAAACGGAGTGAGCTATGCGATCGCTCGTGTCACAACAATCGTGTGACTGGCCACCCGCTCCTGCCCCTCCTCATGGTGATTTTTGCAGCCACCCCTGTTAATAGATTCAATCCATGCTGGGAGATGAGTCCAATCAGACGGAGTGGATCAAAACGATCGTTCGAGTCACAACAACCATGTGGCTGACCACCCCCTCCTGCCCCCCCTTCGGTGCTCCGTCTCGAAAGGGATGCGTGGTCAATAGTCAAACGACTAAGGCAAGCGATAAATTAGTACGCCACCCCCCTCAGGTTGGCTTTGCGGCTACTCCTATTAATATATGAATAGGTTCAATCCATGCTGAGAGATGGGTCTAACCAGACGGAATGGAGTAACACGATCACACGTGTCAAACCAAAGACGTGGCTTACCACCCCCCCTGCCCCCCCCCATGGCGGCGCTGCGGCTACTTCTATCGTTAGGTTCAATCCATGCTGGGCGATGAGTCCAATCAGACGGAGTGGGGTAACACGATTGCTCGCGTCACCGAGTTTGCGCAGGAGACGGGCATCGCGTTCGAAGCCCAGTACAACGAAACCGTGTGGTTCCCGATAGCACGCAATGCGATCACCCATTACATGGAGGTGAGACCTTTGTAGGTGGACTACTATTGATAATACGTATCGTATCAGGTGAACCCTTTGTGGGTGAACTACTAAGAGGGTACCTTACCACTTATTCGAGAAATTGTTTGGTGGCTGTGTGGCCGACCCTCAATTTGCTGCTGCCGACCCTCGATTTTGGTCGGCGTGGGATCAGGGTGCTTGGTGGGGCCTGCCGGCGGCTACTTGTATACCCGGGGTCAGTTTGGCGGGCTCAGGTCCGAGTGGAATCAGGTCTTAGTGGGATCTGGGTACCAAGCGCAAATTTGTGTGTGCGCGTTTGTTGGCCAATGAAACATCCTGAAATATCAGTAGTTGACCAATGAAGGGGCTTCTCGAATAAGTAATAATATAAGCTCTACTGACTACTAATACGTACAATATCAGGCGCGATTTGCGGGAGCTGGCACGCATGACGTGTACATACTGTATCTACACCTGGTACAGCAGTACCAATTCTATTCTGACCACCTGTCAAAGAGCTTACCTGATTTATATGGGTGAGGGCCTTTTCTCCATGTTTGTGTACAGTATCCCGTCCCTACTCCGTGTTGGTGTGCAATACTCCCTCCCTGCTTTCATCGGCCGCGGGCAGGGGTAAACGTTCGCCTAGAGCTTGTACTATCTATTATCTACGCAGTTCCTGGGCCAGAGCAGTGGTCTCACCACGGACCATACTGCAGTGGCCTCACACTGGAGCTTGAATCAATATTGGGTGCTCGCCGCTTTCAGTTAGCGTTGCACCCCGCTTCATTGCCCTCCTATTTTGTCCTATTTTTCGCTGCTGTCCGAAATGCTGCTTAGCACGGCGCTCTCATGGGAAGCTCTGAGACCTGCGGGGACGAGTCGGCCGGGGCTGTGGCGGGCGGGTTTGCAAGCGTTGGAGGGTTCTCCGGTGTGATCGCTACCGTTCGGAAACACGTTTCTGACCTCAACATATCCCTTGACCACGTTCTTCATTACGGCGGGCCCAGCGGGAAGGTACGGAATATTTTATTTTAAGATTATTCTAGTAAGAGTATATACTCTGGACGTACCCGGGTATTTACCCGGTACCTGGGTATCTACCCGGGCATGGCCAATATAACCAGGTCTGGTACCCAGTTTCTGACCTCAACGATCACGCCTTCACTACGGCGGGCCCAGCGGGAAGGTACGGCCTATTTCAAGGACTTGTTTAGCAGGGTATACATTTCGGATGTATCCGGGTATCTAACCCGGTACCCGGTTATCTACCCGGGTATTGCCAATATAACCAGGTTTGGTACCCGGGTACCCCAGAGTATTCTCCGGTGTGATCGCTACCGTTCGGGAGCACGTTTCCAACGTAAAAATATCCCTCGACCAAGTTCTTCAATACAGCGGGCCAGGCGGCAAGGTACGGACTGTTTTAAGTTTTTTTTTTAGCAGGGCGTATAGACTGTTCTGGATGTATCCGGGTATATACCTGGTACCCGGGTATGTAATGCCAAAATAACCAGGTTTGGTCGAGCGGGAAGGTACGGACTGTGTGGCACACCTCTTACGTCGTGCATCCGCTGTGCGTACGCCCGTCCCCCTCCGGTGGATTGATCAGGTGATCGCCAATGGAGTATCCATGCTGGCAGCGTTCGGCAGCTTTTTGGTTATGGTAGGCTTCAAGGTGAGCGGCCGCACCTTATGATTGGGGTTGCACGGCTACAGTAGTAGTGACCTACGCGCACGGTGTGCAGAGCTAGTGGAGACAATGTTTTCAACATCTTTGGCGCTTCAGGGGGGAAAAGTGCCGATAACAGATGCCGGCTGCAGCGTCGGCCACATGCAGCAATCTGGCGCTGCTGGAGTAGGGGATGATACTTTTGTTACTGGAACTACACTGCGAGGAGTTACACAATACGCTCGCAGCATGATACTGCTCACACCGCAGACTGCTCACTGTAGACGGTGTAGCCGAGCTTCTCAATCGTTTTGATTGTTGCACCTGGGTCCCAAAAGGGTGAACTAAGTGCTCGCGTAGAGATTATTATTTTTTCCTGAGTGTTTGTGTTCGTGGCTGATGGTACGAGCTTGGGCAGGTAGTCGCACCCCTTCAACCTCTTCAACACCGACCAAAGTTTTGGTGAAACGCTCCCTGCCGTCCTTGGCCATAAAGCTCTACGGAACCAGTTTGTCTTCGATGTCCCTCAATTCGGTGCTAGCGACGCAACCCGCACTATATATCCTCCGCGGTTTATCTCAGCGTGACGCCGCCGCCGCCCCACCCCATCCCGACCCACACCCCTACCCCACCCCACCCCACCCCATCCTAGGATGTCAGGAGACGGCACTTTCACCCCTTGACAAACGGCTTCAAAGCAAACACCTTGACAGACAGCCTTGGCATACAGAACCCGGGGACACGAAAAATAATCCCCGTTTTGGTAGACTCCTTACCATGTTGATGAAAACATAAGAGAACAAAGGGGTTTCCACTCACGTAGACGGAGGCCTTTTCTACCAGGGGGGTAGGGAACAACCCGTCTAGACGGATAGAAACGCCGTGACAGACAGCCTTGACTGACTGACTGACTGACTGGCAGCTTGTCGCTTGCCCGTCTCCTGACATCTTTGATCTTAGGTGGTGCTTTTCTTCACCTGCGTGTTTTACATGACCAGCCACGACGACTTCCTGGAGCGTACGGTGGGCGACTTCCTGCCCATTGCAGAGAAAGACCAAAAGGTACTTAAGTAGCCAAAAGGTAGAGTAGTAGCTAAAAGGTACAGTAGTAGCCAAATGGTACAGTAGTAGTCAAAAGGTACAGTAGTAGCCAAAATGTACAGCACCAGGACTGCACGCGCCGAAAGGCACAGCAATAGGACTGCACGCATCAAAAGGTACAGTAGTAGGACTGCCACCAGAAGGTACAGTAGTAGGACTGCACGCACCAAAAGGTACACTAGTAGGACTGCACGCACCAAAACGTACAGTAGTAGGACTGTACTCACAAAAAGGTACAATGGTAGGACTGCACGTACCAAAAGTTACACTAGTAGGACTGCACGCACCAAAAGCTACACTAGTAGGACTGCACGCATCAGTTTACACAATACTTCACGGCTATTAGTGATAAAAACTTCACCGTGATAGGTGATAATACCACACTAGAGCTATGGTAAGTGATAACATTCTCGGTTTTTGTTTGTATTGACTCGCGTCTGTGGCAGAGGGCGATGAACATGCTTCGCGGAGCTATCCAAGGGGTGTTCTTCTTGCCGTGTAAGGTGGCGTGCCTTCATGGAGTGGTGACCCTGTTCTCCTTCATCGTTCTTCAGATAGAGTTCCCTTTCTTCGCCGCCTTCTTGGTGAGCTTTTTTTTCTTTCGGCTTTTGGTTGTTCTTCGGAGTGTTTTTTTCTGAAGGAGAGGCGACTTTGTTCGCTGTCTTCTTAGCGAGCTGATTTTTTATATTCGGCTTTTGTTTTTTCTTCGGGGTAGTTTTTTTGTAACGGAGTGGCTTCGTCGTTCTTCAGGTAGAGTTCCCTTTGTTTTGTCTGCGTTCTTGGTGAGAGCTGAATTTTGTTCGGTTTTTGGTTATTCTTTGCTTCTTTTCTTTTTGTGAAGGAGTACGAAACGGGATGAAAGCGTAGCACAATGTAAAGTGGCGTGTCGCCACACGGGGTGGTGACGCTGTTCTCCTTCGTCGTTCTCGAGATAGACTCCCCTTTCTTCGCCGCCTTCTTGGTGAGAGCTGATTGGTTTTTGTTCGGTTTTTGGTTATTCTTCGGGGTGTTTTTGTCTCAAGGAGTGGCGACTTTGTTCGCTGTCTTCTTGGTGAGCTGATTTTTTATGTTCGGCTTTTGGTTTTGGTTGTTCTTTGGGGTGTGTTTGTTTTCCTGAAGGAGTGGCGAGATGGAAGCGGAGCACAATGAAACGCAGCAGAGCATAGCCGTCCAGGATGCGGTCGACAGTCACGCGCTTCAATGTGACGTGCTTGAACGTGACGTGCTTCAACCCCCGACTCAAGCCAAAGAGTCCTCGCGAAAACCAATCCCGCCCGGTTTCATGCGGCCGAGCAACCGTTCCCATTGGCTGCCTCGATTTTTTTACTCTTGAGCGTTCCCACCCGCTACCCCGATTTTAGACACTTGGGCGTTTCCCACCGGCTGCCCCGATTTCCTGACCGTTGAGCGTGCAGGCCGTTCTGGTGTCCATTTTTCCAATCGTGCCAGCTTACATCGTTTGCTGGCCGTGGGCTCTGACGCTGATGCTGCACGGGCGGTGGGTTGGAATCGCGCTCGCGATGAGCCAGTACCTCGTCTTTTCCCTCATCGACACCGAACTCTACGCGCAGGTATGTACGCAATCTACTCTAGATTGCGGGGGTACTGTATGAGACGCTTGCTACGATAGTGGTAGCACGTGTTGGCGAAAATATTTCTGTTTGTCGGGGCCTTCTCAACCGAGGAACTGTCCAATATCGTTGGAATAACATTCGTGTTTCACAGCATTTTTCGTTATGTACCTAGGCCATGGGGCTATTTTCATCGGGCCGCACTTTCACTTTTTTTTTTCTCAAAGTCAGATTTTTGGTCGAGGTAGAGAGCTCCTGAAGTGTCATAAATACAGGTGTTCCCCGGCCGTAACATGTGTCAACGATGCTCGTTCAACACATGAGTAGTACAATCCTGGGTTAACCCTCCCGTTGATTTTGCGCTTTTGCACACCTCCACCGCATGTTTCCTCCCACCATTCAGGGCGTACGCGAGGCCAACCCCTACTTAACGGGCCTCAGCAGTTTCCTGGGATTCGCTGTGTTCGGGCCACAGGGCGTGGTCCTTGGGCCGTTGATCATATGCCTCGCGACGCTTATCTACGGTGGGCTCGGGTTCTTGGAGAGTTCTCTGCCACAGGTAAGGTTTAGATCATGGATGTAAGCTGAGGGGTGATAGGAGTACGCGGCAGCAGTTGTAGAAGGTTTCATCTTATAGACTATGCGACTTGTCCATTTGCGATGTTCTTATGCCCTTGATTGCTGATGTACTGCTTTCTGAACATATACTTGGCGACAGTTAATTACGGTGGGCTTGGGTTCTTGGAGAGCTCTCTGCCTCAGGTACTTCAGATCGTTGATGAAAGCTGAGGGACGATACGCAGCTACCGCGAGCCAGAGGGGAAGGGGTGCTTGACCCCGATCGAATCGGAATTTGTAGACGTTTGCATCGTAAACCACGCAGCTTGTTCCTCTGTGGTATTCTTACGTCCTTGATTTGCTGCATTACTGCTCTAGAAAACCTTGCGCCAGAGGGGGCGCGACATGACGTTACGTGCCGAGTAGAAAAACGCGTTTTCTGGCGATCGAAAAGTCGAGACAAAGGCCTTTGCCGTGGGACACCGGGTGGTTCTTCTAGCACCCCCCCCCCCCGTTAATTAAGTATGTTAGCCTCGCTCTGATCTGAGTGTGTATCGTACCGCGCACAGGACTTCACGGGCGATTCTTTAGATCCCTTACTCGAGGTGGACGACGTGGACAACCTTCAAGCACAACAGCCCAAACACGAATGCCCAGGTCCGCCGACGGATGATCTTCAGGCTGATGGAAAGCATGAACGCTCTGGTCTGTCGACGGATACCAATCGGACTGGTGGAAAGTCCGAACATTCTGGTCTGCCGAAGGGTGATGACAGTGGGGTGGAACCTGAAGCCGGCGGCTCTCGTGCTGCATGGAAATCCTCAAACGCTACCGCTGTTGATGCCGATTGTTCCTTTTCTCCCGAGCTGGACGCTTATGGGTGCGATAGTAGCGGACCTAGGGTTTCCACCTCGCGGCCGTCTTTTGGGTCCGATGAAAGCGGCGGGGAGCGGGGGGGACGGAAGACGCATGCCGACGCGAGGAGGGCGTCAAGCGGAAGCTTTGACGCTTCCCGTGGACCTAAAGGTCGAACCTTTGCGGGAAACGTGACCCAAGGTGCGAGACCGGAGTGGGCTTGTTGTAGTGCAATGGTACCTTGTTGCAGTACAGTGGTAGCTTGTTGCAGTAGTAGAGCGGTACTTTGTTGCTTTGCAATGGTAACAATGGTGCTGCCCTCGGCTTTTGTTGTCTGACCCTCGCCGTCGAGACGTTCAGTTGGTAGGCTCTGTTCGCCTGTTTTGCGAAGGGTGTGTTGCCATTTCACCCACGATTTCTACGTGTTACCGTATGTCTTCGAGAACTTTGCTGAGACAGGCAATTAATAATACGACGTCCGCAGCCGCGTGTCAAATTTCAAAGCTTTAATCCAATCGCATAGGGGCTGTTTCTGTATGTCGAAAAACATTGCTGAGATAGGCAATGTATACACGATATCCGCAGCCGCGTGTCGAATTCCAAAGGTTTGATCAAATATCGTTCTGGCCGTCACGAGCACACGTTTCGTCTGTCCCGCCCCACGACGACCCGCTGTTTCCAACAGACATGAACGGAACTGGTCGCTCGTTGCAACTGGCTGAGCTTTTGTCCAGCTTTGTCAAGAACCTACAGCATACGCAGAGGCCGAAGATAAGCGGGGATGGGGGCGGGCCGAGGTTGTCCCGCCGAGTGAGCGACAGCGGAGTGGATGCGCGTTTGCGCGGCAATCCATTATCTGAAAACGGCAACATTTGTGCACCTATGGCTGTATCAAGCGTGCGAATGAGGGTGACCTTGCGACTGGTGAGGCTTAGTGAAGCTTGAGAAAGAAGAAGTGACAATTAAAACTGATGAAAACAAGCAGCAGCCGCTCTTTCGTTAGGAGATGATAGATTTGTAGGACTGGGCACTGGCAGCCTCAATCAGTAGACATTATACTGACGGCGTCGGTAGCAATCAGTATATACTGGATTGCAACATGAATGTACTGAAGCGAGCAACGAGCAACAACGCCAAATCTACTGGCAGCATCTGCTGGCAAGCTCAATCAGGATATAGATGGGTACTGCCAGTAATATTGTACTTCCAGTATATACTGTGCCAATGCCCGGCCCTATAAATTTGGTGACCGCAGTACAATGCAAGGAGTCGTACGACAAGGGCGCAGCATGACCCTGCCCGTACTGCTTCGCGCCCACATTTCTCGTAAAGGTTGACTAGACCAAGCCCATCATTGTTTGGTCTGTATCTCGTATCTCTTGGTCCCAAATGCGTTAACCCCTTTCGAACTTCACCCTTGTTTTTGGAGACAAACTAGTTGGAATTGGTGTGGAATACTTTTGCTGCAGTACAAGGGTTTAAGACGAAGAGCTCCACAGTGTGCATTGCTGCACAGCGAACCGGTCCTGTTTGTGGCACTCGGTGGTTTGGGAATGGTCAACGGAGATTTGGGGTTTATATTGTGAGGCGAGGGATTATTTTTCTGGATGATGTGTCCCCGGACCTAGCCTCACCTGAGTGGCCTGTCATATTGTTATACGACTCTTGTGTGTGTGGAACCCATGATACAGTGGGGCTCTCCCTATAGTGCAGGTTGAGTATTGCCTATTGCCGGTACAGTGCAGGTGAAATCGCTTGGCACGGCTGGAACCACCTATACTAGTACATACCAGTATCGATACTATACCCAATAGTGCCGGTGTCCGGTATACTGCCGGTATTGTTGGCTTGCACACCGGAACTATAGGGAGACCACTGCTGTACAAGGGTACGGCTTGAACCTCTCTTCCCCTCTTCAACGACACGGCGGCAGGCCACGTAGTCCTACAGTACCGGCCGTCTGATAAGAAATCGACATATTGGTTTTAGGCTAGATTTCTTATTTAAGAAAGGGTGTGTCCTATGCTAACTTCAGTGTACAGATGTCGAATTTGTTAATTCCCCGTAATTTTGACGCGAAGAGTCTTGTGGGACTCGTGGGACTCTTTTTTATGAGAGGGTCGGTAGTGTACAAGATACGAATACGTCATCACAGCGATATACCAGGTATATACAAACAGTCCTTCTTTCTGTCCTTACCTCTGGTTTATCAGGCGCGACAGCCAATCGGTTCTGAAGCACAGCCATACGAGAATGCCAACGTACCGGGCGAGCTCTCACGGTCACCCGCCCTCCGCGGGACATGGCGTTTGGTATTTTCTCCTTCTTTGGTGTGGGACGAATTTCTGCGCGAGGTGCAGGACGTGATGGATATACTCGGTGTTCGCGGTGAGTTGTTGTTGTTGTTGTTGTTGTTGTTGTTCTCACACTACAGTAGTTCATCGCCATATTCTATTGGTAGTACGTGGTCACAAGACAGGCTCCATTAAATCTGGAGTGGAAGAACACCGCGCGCCGATGTCGTCACACATATTTGTCGCAGCGTTCGCCGGGGAAAAGGGATTCGTTTGTGTCGCTCTTCCTTTGCTTTCCGTGCCGATCGTGCGTTATAACAGACATTGCTTGAGTTACACGTCGAGTAGTGTATTATAGTCTCCATGCTTGTCCTTTGGAGACTTGGTGTGTTGTCGCGGTCGACGAAAGAAGTGGTATAAAATACTGGTGTATGATACGTATGCCCGAAAAAAGAAGAAAATGAGTACGAATGCAACAAAAGAACGGAAAATAAACAACTCGTGCCGATCGTGCGTTATAATAGACACTACAATAGGCACTGTGATACGGCATTTTGAACGTAGAGCGACACGAAAATCACCTGTGTACAGTACTGCTTTTCGAACCGGACACGTTTGGACTTTCCGACACATAGCACCCCAATACTTCGGAGAATTCGGGGTGCCACCACATTGAAACGACCAGCAGAGCTTACCACTCATTCGAGAAAATAGTTGAGGCACGTTGTGTACGAGACGAAGGGATTATCCCTACATTGGTTGATTGGGTTTGTTTCCTGATGGTCAAGGAGTATCTAGGCTTTCCCGCTGACGGACAGTAAGTGGGCGGTGGGGTCGATTGCCGACCGACAGAGAAGAGCAGAAGTATCAATATATTAACCGCGCTCCTCGAGCGTCCACGTAGCCATCATCCAAATATAGAAGACAAGTAGAGCAAGTAGAAGAGATAGCAAAGCGTAAAGGAAAGTCACCGGGGAAAAGCATCCGCGGGAAAAGCCGCCGACCCGGGGATACTCCGCTATGAATCTCTCACAATAATAGAGCCAATCTACCATAGCAGCTCCCTAAATATCATCAACCATTGTCATATCCGTACCACGCACCAAAGCACAATCAACAGGGTTTGATTGGGTCAGGGTTAGGGTTATATATATTTCAAAGTGTGCGTCATTTTCTCGAATAAGTGGTGAGCTACTCTCCTCCTAGCACCGACGATTTTTTTATCAATGTCCACACACCACCCTCCCGGCACCGACTATGTTTTTGACTAACAGGCGTCTACGCGAAAGGTGGCGCTAGGATACGGCGAGTGAACTTCATCGAGGAGGGGGAGGTTTTGGATGTTGTCCCCGCCGATGCATGCGATATTAAGGAAGCCGACCACTTCGACCGATAAAATGCCCGATTGAGATTGATGACGCTCACCTTGGGTGCGCACAAATCGGCTTGCATCGTGTGCACAGGCGGGACGGACCGTATTCGGTGCCAGCACTTGTCCTATTGGTCGATTTTGTTTTAAAGGAAGTTTTGATTGGTGGAAAATCCCTGGTCGACTGGTGTCGTCATTCAGGGTCGTAACGTCACTTTTCGGATTTTTTTGAAGAATTCACAGTTGGCCGTTAATGCTGACTGACGTCACCCTTGTTATGGTGGTGTGATGTGTGTGTAAAGCTTGTCTATTGTGACTGTCGTTGGCAAGTGTTAATATCAAGTGTCACGGGGGGACGGGGGGGAATCCAAAATGCGGGAAAACACCCGTACTCTGCTGTAGTACTGCTGTCCAGCACCAGAACTGCGCTATATTTTGGCAGGCTACAGTACCGACCCTCTGATAAGCAACCAAGATGTTGGGTTTAGACTAGATTTCTTATTTGAGAAAGGGTGTGTCCTACACAGACTTCAGAAAAACCGCTGTCGATTTTCTTATTTCCCCGTAATGTTTAGGCTAAGTTTCTTGTGGGCTCTTTCTTATCATGGGACCGGTAGTGTATCGCAGTAAGACCGGTGTCATTACTCGTAATGTGCAGCGTTGGAAGTTGAAAAAAAACGTTCTTTGTCGATCATTAATAGTGAGGGGGGTCGTGTCGTCGAAACATCGTTGACAATCACGTTGTGAGCTGCCCCACCGGGGTGTGACGATATCAGCAAAAATCCGTTTTTATGTTTTTAAACTTACTTGATGATTTATTTTTGGAGCACTCCTACTGCGTTTTCGTTGCAATCGTTATTTTAATACAGTCAGAAGCCTGTACTATTATTTTAATTAATAAATTGTGCATTTACTCGCGAGACATGGCCGTAATAGCCAGGGCTTTTCACGGGTCGGGTCACTTTTCGCGGAACGGGTCAAGTGACCCAACCCGACCCGTGAGATTCGAATACTTCCTGATCCGACCCGACCTGACCCGTGAAACTTCCCACACCTCCTGACCCTACCCGCGAGATCTCGAAAACCTCCTGACCCGACGCGCGGGTCGGATTATGACCCGTGAAAAGCCCTGGTATAACAATAGCATGCAATCTGCTGTACCACCTCTGCAAGGTATGGGCCGTGCGATGTTTGGGAGAGTTATTATTAATAATAGCGTCACGCGTGGTAAAAAGAAAAGAATATACCTGGTATAGCGCTTTTTGGCGAAAGTATTTCCGACTGACGGGTCTCCTCAACCGAGGAACTACACAAACTCTTTGGAACACCGTTTGTGTTTAGCGTAACGTTCGGTGTTTACCTAGGCTGTGGGATTGATTGTTTACCGGTTTGAGACTTCATTTTTCGCCAAGTCCGTTTCTGGTTGAGGTATATAGAGCTCAAGTGAGGAGAACCCCAGAAAAAAATGGGTGCACTCCCACCGTACTATTAGTACTATTAGTAGCATGCGTCCAAGCTTCTTTGTGATGACTTTGTTGTCACCCTCCTGCCCTCCTCTCATCAGTCGACGGGGAAGACTAAGGGAAAATAATTATGTCCCAGGCATTAATATTGCATTAATAATGAAAGCCCCCCAAAACGCCATTCGGGGGAAATCGGAATCAAACAAGCACATTGCATGTTATCCCCGGCCGGGTGCCTTGTATGCACAGGGAAATGGTTACCCTGGTATGTTGGTATCGAAGATTGAATACCAGTGTGGTCCCCTCGGCCCCTCGGTAATCGCCCGAAAACCCTGCAGCTAGTTGTGACTTGACGTCGTCGACTGTTCGGGCCATGATGCCTGTAATGTTATGTTTTTCCCATAAAAATCTTCCACACGCCGGACAGATCAGATAGACCCCTATTCATATCATGCCGGCAGATATAGGATCTAGACGATCTAGATCGTGATCTGTCCGGTGTATGAACTTTTTCGTGGAGACCCCTGAGGGTGACCTGTATAACATGAAAGCATGTTTATTAAAAGGGGACAAAAAATGTGACTTGTTTAAAAAGGGACCAACACCTGGTAAAACGGTTTTTGCTTAATTCCAAAACTACCGGTACCTCTGCTGTTGTCAAGTCTCACACTTCTTTTCGGCCACCCAAGCTACCTTGGATCCGAATCGACCCCCGTCCCCCGCCGTAGCAAGGACTGCACACCCTGCGCTTCTGCTAATACTGCCTCTCCGCTGCCCAAGTCGTCTTCAATCGAGAGCCGAGAAGCCATTGAGAAGAACCAAGGTGCGTCTAGGCCACGGTCTTCTCATTCGAGTACAGATTCTACATCCATCATCTACCTGGTAATGATGTTTCGTATATCATAACACGCATGACAACACCCCCCCTGCGATGAACTTCCAAGCCTACTTTATCCAAAACGAGGGGGGCACACACAACGACAACGGTCGCCTTGGGAAGATCTCGTCGACATCTGTCCATAGACGCGTCGCTCGGCGTTTGCACTCTCCCCGTTGTCGATAACATCAACTTGGATACTCGTCCGAGGGGATATGTACTCTTGTGTATCTCACAGCTTTTTATCTCCTACGTACCTTTTTTGCTCATCCTATCAGAGTATCCCGCTCGTTTTTGTGCTTGCATAGCCGCACCCGCCCGTGAGAGGGACTGTTTGGGGCACAGAAGCCGCACAACAAGCAGCATCGCGGGCGCGGCAGCCATGCCGCACAGCAACAAGGGAGGTATGGTCCTGAGTTTGGGCTGCTCGGTCGGGCCGTCAGCCCCAATCCGACGAGGATATCCAGACTTTTGTTGGCCGTCCCACCCACTCTGTGTCCATCTCCCAACAAACGCACGTCACGCCTGTATTGTTATTCCAACGGCAGCAGCTTTTCAAAAATGACCAGCCCTAGACCCACTTACGAGAGCCTCAAGATCCTAGAGAAGACGCACAGAAGCGCGGCGGCAAGCAACATCGCGGGCACGACAGCTCTGGCGCGCAGCAGTAAGGGTAGTATAGTCCTGAGTTTGGCCTGATCGGTCGGGCCGTCCGCTCAAAATCCGACGCCTTCACGACTTGTGTTGGACTCTCGTCTCTGTGTCCACTTCCGGCAAACGCAAATCACACTTAGACTATTACGAAAAAAAAAAGGAATTTTACCAGCCCTAGGCCCACCCACCTGCGAGAGCCTCCAGATATCCCACAGAATGCACACAGAAGCGGCGCATCAAGCAAAGTTGCGGGCACAGTAGACAAGGGAAGTGCATAGTCTTGAGTTTGGGCTGATCCGTTGCGCCGTCCGCGCCATTCCGACGAAGCGATCCAGATTTTGGTTGGCCGTCTCACGCTGTGTCCATCTCCCAGCAAGTCTTGGATTTTTCTAGATCCAACGGAAGTTTTTCCGAAATGACCAGCCCTGAGCCCACCCACGAGAGTAGAGCCTCAAGATACAGAAGGCACACAGAGGCGGCGCGGCAAGCAACATCGCGGGCACGACAGCCGAGATGCGCAGCAGTAAGGGAAGTATAGTCCTGAGTTTGGCCTGATCGGGTGGGCCGACTGGTCTCAAAATCCGGAGCTTGTCGGACTTTTTTGGGGATCGTCTCTGTGCCCGTCTTCCGCAAACACATACTACCAGATATCGCACTTGGATAGCATGTTTTACGCAATTGCCAGCCCTGAGCCCACCCGCCCGCGAGAGAGCCTCAAGATCCCACAGAAGGCACACAAAAGCGAGACACGGCAAGCAAAGTCGAGGCCACGACGTTCGTAACGTGCAGCAGTAAGAAGAGAAGTATAGTCCTGAGTTTGCCCTGATCGGTCGGGCCGTGCGTCCCAATCGGACGAGGCTACTTTCCAGATTTTTGTTGATCATCTCACTGCTCCGTGGTGTACGTCCCCAACACGAAAATATCAAATTGCGCTGCTCGTCGTGCTCGTAGATATTTTTGATGGCAGCAGTTTTTACGCAAAACTTTCAGCCCTGGGCCCACCAAGAGCCTCAAGATCCTCTTGCACCGTCGACTCCCCCTGGCTCTTTCAAGGCAGAGATTGGGCACAAGACGCATGCGGGGTCGCATCATAGCTGGGCGCTTTTTTCAAGTTTGGGCGTTGGGCCTTCACGAGCTCGTACACATCATACGAACTGGACCGTGATGTGTGATTTGGTGTATACTGCTGTAGTAGCAACTGCAGATCTCTCCACTCTTCTGGCTGGAACTGTGGGCTGTAGAGCTCTAGAGACCCTCATCGTGGTCGCAGCTCGTACATAGCCCCCGAGCCCTACAGCCCTACAGCCGTTGATCCTGTCTTGCTTTCCTTGTGCATCATATCACAGGTACCACTCTGTCAGGAAATATAAAACGGTTCCTACTGTATGTTTACGGACAGAGTGGAAGCTATGAAAATCCGGTATGATCCTGGTCGAGGCCTGGCAGTAATAAACTGGGATCCCACACTACAGGGTACTGCACTCCGCACTAACGCGGGAACAATGCCACTCAAAAATCCGAAATAAAAAAAACAGCTGCATAAAAACAAAAACAGCTGCGATAATTTTTTTTTTCGCAGCTGTTTTTCAGGAAATCAGGTTTTTCGAGTAGCATTGTTCCCGCGTTTGTGCGGTACCCTGTAGTGCGGGATTCCGGGTTAGTGCTGTAACAATTGCTTGTCACGAGGACCTCGTCCTACAGAGTACCAGGTACGCATCATGCCGGGAAAATTCGGGGTCCCACTTTAGTGCGGGTATTGTTGTCTGGCGAGGCACCGCACTATAGTCAGGGACCACGATTATTGTACATAGAGACGGCATGCACTTAGGATTCGTATCTTCGTGCCTCCATCCGTCGTGGCGATGTCCCTCTGTGGCGTGGTGGTAGTGGTGGTGAGCCGCGACAATACAGGACACCTAATAAGAAACAAGGTAATAAGAAAGTCAGGCTAGTATTTACAGGAGCATAAGAAATCCGGGATCCTTTATACTGAATTTAGTGTAAAACGCACCCTCTCCAAAATACGAAACCCAGTCTAGGTCGGTACATGTCAACACCAGACCACGGCGCCGCTGCTGAACCCTGTGTTGGTTGTCCTCTGGTTCACGACGGAGATGTTCCATCGGAGATTAGGGGGTTCCATACTTGATGAGGGATTCTTGAAGTGGGGATATGAATGTGCTCCTGCGGGAGAAGGGAAGTTTATTATGGCGGGTAACTTGCTGGCTTATGATGCTTTGCCATGCTGGGACCCTTGGCTCACTCGATTGATGGTTCGATAATATATACATGAGTTTGCGTGATCATCTGGGAGTCTACCTTGTCCCGTGTCCAACCGTATAAGACCTGTCAACGCTGTGAGGGGGTTTTCCAACAACCCTGCCTGTGCACTCGACGCGGACAAACTATTAATAGCAGTCCGATAGTAGAATTCCAACCCTAACCCTCGCTACGAGTAGAGGTCGGAGCAAAACAGCAACAACAACAACAAAAAGTTCGAGGGACGAGCTTCAACAGAGCCAAAGAAAATCAGCAAAATAAATTTGGCATTGTACGGGTGCCACGCATGATTTTGTGCGTGTAAAATGCAAAGTGTATTCAACCGGGGACCCCAACGTACGGGCTCACACATCGTTGTATTGATTGATTGGTTGATTGGTACATACTCTTGCGCGCGTGGGCGTGCAGTATGGGTATCATAATTTGCCAACTAAGTTAAACCTTTTGCATGCCGTACAACAGTAGTATCATGTACCAGTTATCCTGCATCCTCTCTCTCGCTGGTCTTCTTTATGTCGGCAAATAACTGTCGATAATACCATCTCGTACCCTCTTTCCTATCGCGCTCGTCGCAACAACCGCGCACACAGGAGACCGAGAGAAGAAGATCAAGAACATCTACGTCATCAACCACCGCAGACGGGAGAGCGAGAGAAGGACAACAAGTACCAGCTACACCACCAACCACCACCGTCGTCGAAGATGTTCTGCGTGATGCTGAGGATGTTGGCGCTTTTGCTCGCTTTACTTTTTTTCACTCTCGGGGTGATGCCGTCACCCGAGTTCCAGTTGATCAGCACCCACTTCTCGGTAGCCGCCGAGGAGACCTGGAACGTCCGTGACATCATCGACATGGGCAAGAGCGGCACCATGATGACCGCGGTGGCTCACATGGCGAGCGCTGCCGATATTTCGGAAACGTCCGTGTTCTCACTGGATGAGTGAGTGACTAGTGACTAGTATTTTCGTGACCGTTTCACGCACAGCGCGTATGTAGTAGTGACTAGTGACTAGTGACTAGTGACTAGTATTAGTAGTAGCAGTATGTAGTATTATACTGTAGTAGAAGTAGTAGTGTACAGCTTTTCGATCACTGTATGTGTCATCACCGCATGTACTAATAGTAGTGCATGCGCACTAGATATACCGTTATTACCGTATTGACAGTTTCAATCTCGCGCCCCGTCCTTCATCTACCGCAATCACTCGCCGTGCAGGATCAAGGAGATGATCGACAACGCGACCACGGACGACATCCGCACTGCCCTGCTGGTGGCAACCAGCGCCAACGCTAACGCCAACGGCAACAAGAAGAGTGCCATGACGAACACGAAAATCGCCAACTTCGCGAGGATTGACAACCCGGCGGCCACTTGCGCCTCGCCGGAGACCGTTGGCTGGGACAGCCTAGACACGTGCGTGGCGGCGTGCCAGCACACGCGTGTACTCTCGGCCTGGACCTCGAGGAAGGCCTCATGCTACATGTTGTGTACGCTGGCGACCGCCCCGTGCAACACAGAGTGAGTGAACAAATAAAACCATCGAAAACAATCAAAGCGCCGCTGTGCGTTTTCTACGCATACCTTTCAGTGTTGGTCTGGTATTAACAGCTCAAAATCGTAGACCTGTCGCACACTATTGATAAATTTTATTAAAAATTAAAAATACGCTCTAGCTGCGAGATCGAGGATTTCGTCGAAACTCATCTTTGCAAGCTGTGTGTGATACTCCGATCGCGCGTGTTACGGGATGTGTATGTCCTTCCGAAGGATATAGGTCGGTGACTCCCCTTAGTACTAGTTAGCACCAGGGTCAACAGGGTGATACGAAGACGTCGGTCTCTAATCAACCTGTGCATGGAAACTATAAACCTCTTTGAGGGGGACAAAATCTGACGGCTGTGGAATGCACCTGCTTTATATTTTTCCTGCTTTATATATACTAGGTAGTCGTTTTACCGGTGAGAGGGCGGGGGGGGGGAGAGGTTGTAGGCAGTTTTTAAAACGCATAATGAACAGGGCTGCTGCACGCATGGTGTTGGTCTTAAAGAAAAGGTGAGGATCAGGTCGGTTTAGGCAGTTTTTAGATCGCATACTGAATAATGTCTACTGCGCGTATGGTGCGGGACCCAAAGAGACGATGGAGGTCGCATAATGAATAGGGTCCATTGCACGTATGGTGCGGGACCCAAAGAGATGATGGGGATCAGGTATGTAGTGGTGTTTATGTGAATGTTACGTACCTGGTAGTGGTTTTAAGATCTCGTTATGAGTTTTTAGTCAATGGTATTCATTTCTTACTGATGTTTCTGAACGTATCCCACCAGGGTTTATACCAGGATGATTATATGTACGGAAACTATACAACCCGTTTTTCACGGGGACAACCTGGTGTTTTATGTGATTGTTAGTAGTTTTAAGATTTCGTTATGAGTACTAGTATTAGTTAATGGTATTCATTTCTTATTGTTGTTGTTTCTGAACGTTTCACACCAGGGTTTACACCAGGGTGATTTTATGTACGAAAACTATACAACCCGTTTTTCACGGGGGGGACAATATCTGACCGCTGTGGAAGTCATAAGCTTTTTAGATAATGAATTATGGGGAAGGTTCTTTGGGGGGGGGGGGGGGCGGCGGGGGGGGGAGATCGGAAGA
>JAYJMJ010000405.1:2304607-2322833 GCA_036873875.1 Laminaria ephemera
ACAGCTTGCAAAGATGAGTTTCGACGAAATCCTAGATCTCACAGCTGTTGTGTATTTTTATTTTTTTATAAAAATATAAAAAGAGGAATTATTATTTGAGAAAGGGTGTGTTCTACGCCGTACGTCGCCTCTGTACAAAACGACCCTCGATTTATTGTTGTCCTGTAAATATCAGCCTGACTTTCTTGCTACTGCTCGAACCACCTATCCAAAGTCATCGCGAGCGCTTCCTCTGCTGTAGTTCGCAAATAAAGGTCGACGTGCAGCAGTAGTCTAATGGTGCTACTGTTAACATACAAGGTCGATGCACAGCACTAGACTATAGCGGGGGAACATACCAGGTGTAATCAGGACGAAACATATGGATAGTAAAAACAGTGGAATATACCTAGTGTGGGTTTTTGTGTATATCGTGAGTCCTAATTACTATTTTTTTCCCTTTTTTTTCTGATTGCTTGGTCCTCCGAAATAGGCTAGTAGTCTAGACGATCGGTGTTACTACTGTATTCAGACCGGGCCTTTATTGGTTTATTACCGTATGGACGGCGCATAGTAACAGGGCAGGCAAGTTAAACCATTTAGAGCTGCACCCATGTTTTTGGGAACAAACTACTTGGAATTAGTGTGGGAAAAAAATTGCTGAGCACTGGAAGGGTTAATGAACCCTCCAGAGTTACTGATGCCTGAATTGCGGCAGCTTTGTTTGGGTCCTCTTTCACGGTTTAGCCAGTCAATCTAATCGAATGCATGTTCCCCTAATTTAGAGCTTGTGCAGTGAAATGTCGTTGCAACCGGTGTCCCCTTTAACTGTTGGGCTTGTCAGCTCGATCGAATGCATGTGAATGCATGTCCATTCTATGAAGTTACTCTGAATCACAAAACGTCAGTCGAACAGCATCACTGCAGTGAAATGTGGTTGCAACCGGTGTCCTTTTTAACTGCTGGGCTTGTCAGCTCAATCGAATGCATGTGAATGCATGGCTACACTACCAAGTTGCTCTTAACCACAAAGCGTCAGTCGAACAGCATCGGTGACCTAGTGAAGCTGTACCGGCGTCCCCGATGGTTCAAACGTAAGCCGCGTAACTGTTGAGATCGATGTTGTGAGTTCAAATCCCGCAAGAGACTTTTTCTTACAGAATTGACAGGCCGAAAGTATGAGAGCGCGAGTTGGCGAAATTCGATGCAAGTCGACGAGCGGTGAGAAATAATGCTGAACCCTATGCGCGATAAAAACGAAGGCGCGTACCGGGGGGAAGAAGGGACGGCACCTGTGACCATGTCATGTCCAGAAGTTCGATGAGGATATAAAGCTTCTTACGAGTTGAGCTGAGAAGTAAAAGAGATGATAAAAAAAAAAGAAAAAAAAGGAAAAAAAATGACCGCTTGACGTCTTTTTTTGCGTGGTGAGGCAGGCAACGAAACTCGCACGGGCCCCAGGAAGGCGCGGCGAACAAGGTGTTCGAGGAGCGGCGGCTAGAGAGGCAAGCTTTCCAAAGAGAAATCGACAACAGCAACGCAAACCGCTCAGCAAACAGCGGGGTAAGTGAGAGCACTTGCAAGCTTCAAGCGTGCCGACGACATTGTCACACTGTTTTTGTTAGGGCTGCGAGTTTGGTTGACTGCAAGTCGCCGACTAGTTACTGGTTGGCTATGTGTTTTCACTTACCGCAGCTGCGTGCGGTAGTTTGCGGAAATCTGTGTCTTTTGTGTCTGACCGGCGCGTTTGTTGGTCGACAGTAAGCAGTAAGCAGTAAGCAGTACGCAGTAAATGTCGAAGTCCGTTGGTTGGCTTACGTCGTCACCGAACTAATAACTAGCCGTGGGTTCCGGCCGAATCACAGCCCTAGCTTTATTTTCGCTTTCGAAATAGCCGCTGGCTCCGGAAGAATGGTGGCCAACGATGGTGATAAAGCAACTCAACCTCGAGTCCTTTGCCGGCGATGCACGAGACGAAAAGTTCATTGCACCCTTGCATAACGTCCCCGGATTCAAGAGCCCGATACAAGCCGCAGTTTGTTGGGGACTCAACGGGTTGAGCGCGTGATATCTGCACCATATCAACGGTATGTGCTCTGAAATATTAGCCCCCCCAAGTTCCTTAATCACCTTCTTAATATGACACTACTGCAAAAATAATATCACACTAAGTTCAAGTAGCTTGTCCCTAAAAACGTGGGTGCAGTTCTGAAAGGGTTGGACTAAGCGAGGATTTTGCAACTCGAAAACTGTAATTTATTAACGTGAAGCTATCATTTTTTAACACGATTTTTTGTCACTGATGGCACGCTTTAACAGGGACGACGACCTTCAAGCAACGAGGAGGGAAAGAAGCTACCCGGGGCTACAAACTCGACAGCCCCACAAGCGGTCACTCCTATAGTCGATGGCGCTGATGGCCGTAACCTGTCTGCAGTGCTGGACCAGAAGGCGACGGACAAGGCAACTAGAGAAGCGGTGAGAACAGCAAAGCAAAACGCGACTACTACGATCTTTCGCGAGGTGTTGTGATTACTGTTGCGAGATTCATGCAGCATGATGCATGTTTAGGTAAGCGGTCGCTCCTATCCCTCCCGGTAGTAGTCGATGGCGCTGATGGCCGTGCCCTGTCTACAGTGCTGGACCAGAAGGCGACGGACAAGTCAACTAGAGAAGCGGGGAGAACAGCAAAGCTAAACGCGACTACTACAAACTGTCGCGAGATGCATGCTGCACGATGCATGCTTAGCTACGGGTGTAGCAGCAATACAAATCGCGGCTATCATGAACGCCGTTGTACGATCTCTCAGTCATTCAGCCTCCTTACAATTGTGAACAGAACATCCTGAGCGGGGCTGAAGGGTGTTGGGGCTGTGGGGTGTGTGCCCATATCATGGGGGGAGGAGGGGTGATCACATCATGCATGGCCGCAGTCTTAAGACCACAGCCCCCCGCATCCGGGGGGGGGGGGGGGAGGTAATCATTGTCATGCATGGCCGTAGTCTGTAAGACCATTGACCCTCGCATCCCTACAATGCCGGGACGGAGCACGTCGGGTTTTCACCGATCTGGCAGACATTGCTTGCACCAAGCGCGAAGCGCCGTGAGGTGTTCGGCGAGTCACATGAAGGGTGAGCTGCATCCTGCTAAGAAAAGGAGGGGGGCGACCGTGAAAATCTCGCAGTCTTTGTGGTTCTTAAGTCCGCATACGTTCTGTAAACCACGACATGTCGCGGGATGAATGATGCACGATGTATGTGTAGATAAGGGTGTCTCTCTCGTTCTTCTTTGATGCCAAACCGGCCCCTCGTTGCGCATAAATACCACCCACAAGAACGCTCACCTCTTTTTTTGTCCTTTCTTTGCCTATGATACGAGCAGAAGTACGAGGAGAAACGTCAACGATATCTCGCCACGAAAAACGCTACCACTACGAGCACATCGACATCGGAAACATCAAGGGTCTACTTCGGGCTGGAACAGGCGCAGAATGTCGTACCACGAGAGCCTCAGCCTGCCGACGAAAACATCCGGTCGAACCGGCCCTCATACGGTTACGGAGATGTAAATGATCAGGAGGACATTGCACCTCAAGGGCAGGAGTACTCCCGTAGAAGTTCACCCATCGCGGCCCTTAATGATGTCTCTCCGCCGGACCTACGGCGACCCACCGGGCAAGATTTTAGTGAGCAGAACCCCACGGTGACCCCAAATCCCAAGACGGAGTACGCGAGACAGTTGAGGGAGCAGATGGCCGCAAATGCGGCGGCCGTCGAGCGTGCAAGGGACAACGCGCGCCGGCCAGCTGCGAATGCGCAAGGACCTGTGATACTTTCTGGCACCGGCGGGGGTAGGGGGGGAGGTGGCCGGGGGGGAGGGCGAGGAGGAGGGGGGGGGGGTAGAGGAGGCGATGGAGTGGCGAGCGCTGTGGTTGACCGCAAGGCCGAGTACGCTCTCCAGCTTCGAGAGCAGATGGTCGCCGACGAAGTTACGCGTCGTGCAACGGAAAATGAGCGGAAAAGGGCAGCCATTCCTGCCCCTCCTCCTCTTGTGAGTGGAAGAAAAATCAGCGGCGACGAAGTCATCGAGGCTGTGGATGCGAAGGCCGAGTACGCCCGGCAGTTGCGCGAACAGATATCGACGAAAGAAAACGCGCGGCGGATCACGGAAGACCGCAAAGAGCAATCCCCTAACGGACCTGCCTGGCTCGAGGGCGCGACGGAGGGAAGGCAGGAGCGCCGTAGGAAGAATAACGCCGAATACGCGGACCAGCTGCGAGCGCAGATAGCAGCCCAAAGGAGTGGCGTCGAGCAAAGCCGCATGGAGCTAAACCACATGGCTTTGCGAGGGGCAGGAATGCATGTGAATGATCACTACTCGCTGGATGCCGCGGAACAACATCAGCAGCAGCGGCAGCGGCAGTGGCCACGGGAGGCTAACTCTGCGGAGCATGGAAACAGGGGGCCGCCTGAACGGCACCACAGATCGCGCAGCGATCAAGAGGATGGTGTGGAGGGCGACGTAGATCATTACCAGGACCGGAGGGGAGGAGGAGCGGGGGGGCAAAGAGCAGCCTCGCCTCAACGAGGAGCGCAAAGCTCATTAGCACTCGAAAGGTGAGATTTAGGACCGGGGACCACTACGAAGCTATTTCGTCTTGTCAAAAGACTCTAGCGTGCTACCACGATCAAGGTATTTCGTCCTGCAGCAAAACTCTAGCGTCCAATCATGTACGCGAACTTTGTTTTCAGGCCGACGACATTGTCTCCCTCTACCATAAAAGATAATCAATGTCTCGAAATAGTATGATTTAATGAAATATCACCCCCCCCCCTGCCGAATTGAAACTTTACTGTCTGGCTCGAATGTGAAAAAGTCAATTAATGTCTTGAAGCAGTATGTTTTAATTAAAGTTCACCACCTCCACACTGATACCTCGTCTACAATAGTGAATTAAGGAATGTCTTAAAATGTCGTCTTCCTCGGATGTGGAAATTAGTTAATGTCTTCAATAAGTACAGAAATCTTTTTTATTATTTTTGGCCTCCGACAATGTAGCGTGGATGTCGTTCCGATGTAAATCGAGTTTCCTTCCGTCAAGGAATGGCATCTCCCCTATGAGTCTCTGCCTACTGTTTCCCAATTTCCCTTCTCCATTTCTTTCACAAACAAAAATCATTGAATATCGCCTCCTAAAAAATAACTGCATATCTTACGTACGTACAGTAGTTTTCTTTTACATTTTATGTTTTTGGTTTATCTTGGTTTTGTTGGTCTCCTCCGAATGTGGAAATTGATGAAGGTCTTGAATTAGTACGTTAAAATTCCATCTTCCTCCCCAAACTACTATCTATAATAGCTGACTTTACATTTTTGCCAAGAATACAGTGATGGGGTTGATATTTAGTTAATTCATACCGGTACTAGTTCAAGACATTACTTTCAGTATATGAAATTCTGAACGACACCGCGCAACCACTTTTTTTTTTTCTCCACGGCCCACCGCTGCTGACTACGACGTGCAGGCAGAAACAGATCGATCATCAGCGAGAGTACGCGTCTGCGCTGCGGAAGGACATGGCCGCGGCTAAAACCGATTCGCTCGGAAGGTGCGAGTTGCGCCCCCAATCGATCCAAACGATGCTTAGAGTACAGGCATCAGTTGTATGATCCCAATCGATCGAACACACACAGGCATCAGTTGTATGAGCTGTATGAATGTACCACTATTAGACTAACCTCTTTGTGAATTCACATGCTACGATAGAGGTGCACCCGTTTTTTTCTGAGTCTCCTCACTTGAGGAGCACTGCTGTATTTCACCCACACTCTGATTTTTGTGTAAATTAAAAGTGCAACCCGATGAACAAATTCATGGCCTAGATATACAAACAAAAATCAGATTTCAAAACAAGAATGACATCGCGACGATTTTGGGTTAAGGAGCCCCGTTCCTCGGAAACAAAAACGCCGAAAAGTGCCACCTCTATCGAAGCACGCGTCGGGAAAATAGGTCGAAAACATATGCCAGGTACATGAGGATTACAGCATCGACCACACGAAGCAGACGGGGTTGGCCGGGATAGGGGATGTGTCCGAACAGCATTGTCAATGCGAGGAGCTGTGCGACACGCGTACATCATGGGGGTACCCGTGCTGCTGCACGCTCTCTCCCTAGATGCTTCATACTATCGCGATCGTCGTCCTTTTTGGTCGCAAATACGCGAGTCCCAAAAACATGAATAGAGTACGAGCACGAACAAAAAAAGTTCACTCGTTTGTATGTACAGTATCTCGTGTGTCGACGCGGGCTACGACCGGGTATTTCTAGCCCTTTTTCGGCAAAATATTTAGGGCTGGCGAGGCTCCTCAACGGGCGAGCTATCCATTATCGTTGGGGCACTGTTTGTGTTTCACAACATGTTTCGTTTTAAACCTAGGTCATGGGATTGTGCATCGGGTTGCACTTTCGGTTTCAACGTCTGTGTTTGGGTTGGGTGGAGAGCTCCTCAAGCGAGGAGTTTCAGAAAATGTGGGTGCTAACGTTATCGTACCATGTGTGTGTCTCGTAGACGTAGCGGAAGACTGGGAAGACTTCAAATGCCAACGGCACAGTTCGGATCAACAGCCGTAACGCTACACTGTTGGCTTCTCGTACCGCCACTCCATCCACACCGTCAAACCGATCCCGCCAAAAAACGATCCAGCCACAAACCGATGCCGCCACAACCCGATCCCGCCACAAAACCGATTTCCTACGGTGCAAAGACCGATCGAAGACATGATCAGCCCTTTTGCCTTAGCACAACGACGAAACGCCTACAACGACCACGACAGCAACAACAGTCAACAGCCGATTTTCTTAATTGAGAATGGCTTTTCCGATGAGAATGAACAACTTCTTTTGTTTTGAAAGATGTGTATTTTCCTCATATATAATCAAATTTGTACTTGAAAACACAGTTACTGGCAAACAGCTATCGATCGCAGAAAAAATGATCGAAATCAGGATTGGCTGTCTCGAGAAACAGATGATACAATAGATCGGCATTTATTCAATAAATCGGCATTTATTCGAGAGGCGCCTCCCCCCGAAATATAAAAAAGTTCGTGTCCCCTGTTTCTCGACACTGCTAATGCCGATTTTGGTTTTGTTTTGTACGATCGATAGCTATTGCCAACGGCTACATTTCCTAGTATTACATAAAATTTGACTCTAAGGAACAAGTATCTCTTTCGACGCACAAAAATTATTTAAAAAAACGATTTTCATTCCAATCGGAAAAGGCAAACATTTTTGTTGGCATGGTGTCAACATAATTTTGCTCTGGTGTTATGATAAGTTTGATGCGTTCGTCCTGTCCTAACACTTGTCGACCCTGTCAAACCGGTTACACCGCCAACCGACAAGACCCATCGAAGACATCATCTGCCCTTCTGCTGGAGCACGACGGAAAAACGCCTCCAACAACCACGACAGCAACGACAGGGCGCCATCATCTGTACAAGTTGACGGACCCCTCGAAAGGAATCCTCATCAAGCCACTCAACAGTGGGGGCAAACACGCGGCGAACCCCGCCAAGACTGGGATAATCAGCAAACGTTTTCGGGGCAGCAGCAGCCCTTAGGACAAGGACACCCCCCATCCGGTGGTAGCGATTGGCCTTCCCAAGACCACCGTCGGGGGTTTCCAGAAGGAGGCGGTTGGAGCATGCCTGTGAGGCACGATCAATACGGGGGAGGGGGAGGGGGAGGAGGGGGGGGGGTGGTTTCAGAGACCCAGTACGACGATTACGGTACAAACCAGAGAGCGCACCACAACGGTGCAGCGGGGGGGCGGAGAGGGAGAGAGACATCATACGCTACACGCATGGACAGGGACGAGCGTCGTATGTCCGGGAGGAGACGGGGGCAATCCTGGGGAGAGGGGGAGGGGGCAGCACCACCAAGAGCACATTATCGGGAAGAGAATCATCGTCCCCCCCACCAGTTAGAAGGGCGGCGAGAGACGATCACGCCGTCGTGGACGGACGGTGGCGGTGGCGGTGGTGGTGGCGGTGGAGGTGGCGGTGGCATCGGACCGAGTTACTACGGAACGCACACGAGAAGCGACGCTTTTTCGGGCGGTGAACAAGGTTTGAGGGATGGTCGGGGAGCTCGATATGACACGATGACGAATGGGGACGACATTCAGGGGACGGTGAGGGCGCAAAGAGAGGAGGGAGGGCATGAGTACCCCCCCCCCACCCCCTTCCCCCCCTCCTGGTTCACCTCCTTGTGTAGTGCACCTAATCAATCAATATATAAGCGTTCTTCTAGTGCACAAAAAACATGCCTTTTTGTGCCTTTTCAAGTGCAGATTCGTTGCCATACGCAAGCAAGGCACGTGCGGCACGTGAGTTTTATATGCATGGCCGTAGGTGTGTGACCATAGACCCTCGCATCCCTAACATGCCGGGACGGAGCATGTCGGGTTTTCACCGACCAGGCAGACATCGCGTGCACCAGGCGCGACGCGCCGTGAAGTGTTCGGCGAATCGCATGAAGGGTGAGGGGGAGGCGAGGGGGCGTACTCATTTGTTGGTTGCCTTCGTCATTTGACCATTGACCACGCATCTCTTCCAGACGGAGCACCGTTCTTACTCGTAAAGAGACACGTCCAACATTTGGGTGCGCAATACGTTTTTTTTCACATATTTACATTATTCGCTTTGTTTGTCATATCCTCTTCGCAACAGCATCAGCATCAGCATCAACATCAGCAGCAACAGCAGCAGCAGCAGCAGCAGCGTCAACGTCATGGCCCAAAGCAGTGGGAAGGGTCACACCCCGACAGCAGCAGCCATCATCACCACCACCATCGAGAACAACAGGAGTACTTGTACGCGGGGGGGTCCGTTGGAGGAGGGGTTCCCGGTGGGGCTCTTCCTTTGCCTCGCGCGGTGCCCGTCGCTGCTCCTGCCGCTGCCGCCAACGCTGGGGTGTCGACGCGAGCGAGCACCATGCACAACCCTGTTGACCATGAGGAGCTGGAGAGAATACAGGCCAAGAAGGATGCTTACCGAAAAGATTTAGAGGCGCAGGTGAGAAAATAACAAACATATACCACGGCTCTTGACAAGAGGGGGAGGGGGCGGGTCGGGGGGGGATCGGGGGCGGTAGTTGGCGAGGGAAAAAGCGAAGAAGGACGTCTACCAAAGAGGCTTAGAGGCGCAGGTGAGAAACGGAGAAACACGGCTCTTGGCAAGGGGAGGGGGGGGTAGGGGGGGGAGGAAAGGGGTCTGGAGGGAGGGTTGGGGGGGGGGGATACAGGCGAAGAAGGACGCCTACTGCAGAGCTTTAGAGGCGCGGGTGAGATAGTAAACGGCACGGCTCTTGAAAAGGGGGGGAAGGGGAGAGGGGGGGAGGGGGGAAATAAAAGGCAATACCCGATCAAAAATCCCATTGGCTAAGTATGTAGCTATAATTTAAATGGCATTTCAACGATATCGGGTATCTCCTCAGTTGAAAAGTCCCGTGAGTCAGGTTTATTTTGGCAAAAAAAGTGCTAGAAATACCGCGATCGTAGCATGTGCCTAGTGCTATGCCAATCGGCTATTCGGCTATTCGGCGGGTAATGATGCTGATGCATGCAGATGGCTGAGCACAAGAAGCAAGCGGAGCAACGAAAAAGGGGCGAGCCCGGATCGAAGGAGGCCGAGGTGGTTTTGCTGCAAGAAGCCATGGAGGAGAGAAACCAACGGAACGTGAGTAACATCATCCCAGCGCAGGATAAAACAACGAAGAAAATACAGCTGAGATATGTATGAAGGGTTGAAAGATTGGCCTATTGCCCAACCCAGAATAATTTTTACACCATGAACAAACGGAACATGAGTAACGTCATTCGAGTGCACGGTAATAAAGGGCGAAGGCAACCCTTTTAGCACTGCAAGAATTATCCCACACTAATTCTAAGTCATTCGCTCCCCAAAACGGGGGTGGAGCTCTAAATGGTCCCCCTCTAAGAAGTCTATGGTTTCCGTGTACAGCTTGATTAAGATCGACGTCTTCGTATCACACTGTTGACCCTGGTGCCAACTAGTACTAAGGGGAGCCGTCGACCTATAATCCTTCATGAGGACATACACATCCCGTAACACGCGCGATCGGAGTACCACACACAGCTTGCAAAGATGAGTTTCGACGAAATCCTAGATCTCACAGCTGTAGTGTATTTTTATTTTTTTACAAAAGTGACTTTCTTCTAATTTCTGGGAATGATGATGGGTGATCGACGTTGAGGTTATGTTGCACGTTGTCAGAGGCATAAATAACAAAATCTATCTGTTTTATGGGTTTCCCTTGGTTCTCATCTACTTTCTGTGGGAATGTTTAGGAGTGATCGACGTTGAAGCACATGCTGCACATGAGAGGATGGCAAACAAACATAATAATACTTAATAAACATAATATTAATAGTATCCTGTACGAATCACACGGCAGAGGGAAACTATCTCGTACACCTCGTACACTCAACAATACCAGGTACCTCCTTTTCCCACTTACCGCAGTGGACTCTGTACACTGCTTGCTGTTGTTGACATTTTTGTTTTATCGTCATTTCTTAGCTATCATTTCTACTTCCCAGCTCATCTATTATTATAGAGCTCTATAAATATGGCAGGGGAAGTTAACGCTCGGCAAGCTTCTGATCAGGCCGTGGTCACAGCAGTTAGGTGTCTTCCCTTCTCTCCCCTTTATTTCTATCGCACAGAAGACTCAGCATTCCCACTTGTCGTCGATTTCTTCGAATTCTGTCAACTCGCGCTCTCGTACTTTCGGCGATCGAAACTGACGGTTTCACACAGTATCTAGAGTCGAATCGGTTGCACACTTTGTTTTTTAATCACCTTTATTTTCCATCTCAAACGTATCATACGAAGTGTAGTAGGAGATTTTACTCTTAGTTGCCTTCTGGACAGGCCATGGTTACTGGTGTCTTCCCTTCTCCCCCCCAGTACTGACCTTCGCTATTAACGCACAGAGGATTCGGCATTCCCACTGCTCGTCGATTTGCATCGACTTTTGCCAACTCGCGCTCTCGTGCTACAGTTTTCAGTACCCAACTGCATGTACAGCATATTATACCTGGTATTATTTTCGTTTTGAAATATTGATCTGTGGTGAGGAAAACAAACACATCTGGTATCCCCGAGAGTATCCCCGAAGGAGAAAGATCTCCAATCGCAGAATGGCTATGATACCACTACCTACACCAGCTTGCCACACAACACATGCTGCAGCGAGCTGCATACAAGCGCGAACTATCGACGCGCGGCCCGGGGCGTTCCGGCAGGCAGAGGGTAGTCGTGTGGTGGTGCACGTAGCAAGAGTGCTGCATCCATCTCGTAAAACAAGAAAAGGTACGTACAAACATCGATTCCCGGACCTGTGGTTTTATCAGCTCAGAAAAAACGGATTGCAGGCAGGGTGTCGGATCTCGCGTGAAACAACAGCAACAACAGCAGCAGCAGCAGAAGTTCGTGGTCTATCCAGACTAAATGCGACGCATGGCGCCTCCTACGGGCTCCGTGAGATACACCCCCCTCGGATCTTGTTGTGCTCGGCTCTTCCTGGGCCGCGACTGTTCCTAGGTCGGGACTCTAGCTATGATCGAGGTCGTGAAGAGAAGAAAAAACGAAATGAGGTATATACTGGTATAGAGTACCTGGTAAGTAATATGCTATGATACGCTTGTAAAGAAAACCTTGTGGGCTCACCCGTCGCCCGATGTACGCCAAAAAACTTGCCAAGGAACATCCAGCGAAGGCACCGGCAACAGGCAATCGACGATTCGATTGCACTCGCGTTCCAGCTCTCCTTCGCAGCTCGCAAGAAGCCAAGGGCAGGCAAGGTGACGGGAGAGCTGTAGCAGGCGGTGTACGAATGCTCGAAAAAAAAACGAAAACGGCAGAGCCCTCGAAAATAAGTACCAGGTATTGTAGTTTTTCATACAAAATTCGGAGGCGTCTGGAGTACGACAAAACGGGCCGAAAAAACAAAACAAGATCGCGTTCGATAATGTTCCATGATTTAGTTGCACATTTTGGACCATGCGGGGTCAGGATGAACGGTATGGTGAGCAGTTTGCCGGTACACGGCGCCCCCTCTTCAACATGTGCCATGCATCTGCTACAACCGGTCTTCTTTCGGTCCCTTTCGTCCGAGTCCAAGAGTACCCTTCACAGAAAATTCGTTTTTTCGGCCTTTTATCAAATATTCCTTCTCCTAATACTGGAAGGATACGCGGGTCACACAATTTTTGTCAGTTTCCATACTTTAACTTAGATGTTTTCTTGCTTACCTTGCGTAAGCGGCTCGAAAATTCTTGGTGCAATGGCACCTCTTTATTCACACGTATACCACTCTGTCCGGAAACAAGTGTAAAGATTGTTAGCGTATTCATGCAAATGCCCAAACGCTCCTTGTATTTGGGACAGAGTCATAACTACTACTCGTACCTGTTACGTTTCAGGGTAGAGTACCTAAGATACTGTACAGGCTGGTTCACGCTAAAAGTGCCAACTTTCGAGCCCGGCGAATCCTGCATTCAATATCAACCGGCATGCCACATGGTTGGCATCATACTGACGACTACGAACAGGGGAAAAACGTGACATGCTCAGATTTCAAAAATATTAATTTGGGCAGAAGTGATGCCCAAAAACGTGTAAAATATGGCAGAAAAATGGCGTGGTCGAGTTTTTTTCGTATTAAAATGCGTTTTTTACTGTATTTCCGCAGCACAGAAGAAATCCCATGGACTGCTTCCGTCTTATCTCTCCTGAAATTTATAAAATCGTCCCAGAAATTTGCACGATGGTAGGTATTGACCTTGGCTAAACATGAAGTTTTTTTTTTTTTTTTTCTGTTGCAACCGGATTTTCGCGGCTTCAACGGTATGGCCCCAAAACATCGGCCCATTGCGAAACAACTTTTTTTTTCAGACCCAGCCGGCGTCAAGCACCCCAAGGCATGGTTGTAGAAAATTTGGCACAAAAATTCGAAAATCTGACAAAGTTGTACCGATTTAGAGTGAACTTGCCGAAAATCGGTTTAGTACTGAAAACAAGTCCTTTCAAGTCTATGCCGTAAATATATGCCAGTTTTTCGTGCAAAAGTTCAAATGTCCACGCCGTTTTTGTGAAGTAGACCCTGAAACTTTGCACACGTGTTCTATGTGCCCTTGGCGAAAAATCCAATGACGGGGTGTTTCGTTTTTTTTTTTCGCGAGAAATTTGGTGTCCCTTAGGCCCAAAAATCCCCCAAAAATCCGAAAAACCTTAATGACCAAATATCTGACGACAAACACCCCGTTAGTTGATTTTTCGCCAAGGGTCCATAGAATACGTGTGCAAAATTTCAAAGTCTAACTCGCAAAAACGGCGTGGACAATGGCCGGGCTCGAAATTTGGCACTTTTAACGTGAAGCACCCTGTAGCTCTGTTACTGGTAGGTATTTTACAAAATATTTTATATTTGCGCATGACATAGCTCTTTCTGGTTGCAAGTCTGGCAGCAGCCGCAGGGAAGACCGAGAGCCATTCCGTCCAGCTGTGTTTTAGGGGGGTTGTCTTCGCTGGTGTTGTACGTACCACTATAATAGCTCCACATGATCAAGGGAGGCCGCCACACGACCGCGAGGGACAGACATTTCAATTGCCATGGTGACTATCTAGGGGGTGATGGTGGATAAAAAAACACTGAAAAATTACAACGTAACAGCGCATAGATGACTATTTTACACCACAGAGTATCATAGTACTTCGAATAAAGTAACATGTTCTACCTACAGCCCAGTATGAAATATGCGTAGCGCGATGGGTGGCTGCTGTTTGGGAATCAGGCCCTGCAAGTCGATGTGCCAATTTGATGGCCAAGCAACACCCTCTTGCACCAATTTCTAGAACCAGCACAAAAAGTTGTAATGGGATGACTCATGGCGTGGTACAGAGAAGCACCAATCGGATCATGATGGACTTCACGTCTCCTGAAAATGCTTCTTGGGAGAAGAGCGGTTGGGGCGAGAGGAACACACAAAAAAACTACAGTATCATTCCAAAAATCACAGACAGCGGAAGCGAAAATTATGTATTACTTGATCATGCGCTGGTTGTTCAGTTCGTGATCAAACCGATGGGGGTGGGGGGCGAGTACCGCATTCAGTACGCGACGACAACGCCTCGTTGCTCGTAACCTGAAAAAAAACTCTACTCGAGAAACCTCAAACCCTGGCGCTGGGCCTACAACCCTCGTCGTTAACCCTCGTCGTCGATGGACTATGAAAACTGTCGACACCTCGACCTCGTTTGTCCCCCCCCCCCCCTCTCCAAAGAGCGGCCCGTCTGATCGTAGGCGTTGTCGGCAACATTAATCTGCCGTTATCTCCTCCCGGCACTGACAGAGACGGCCGGTACAAACTACGCAAACGCTCCAGCTTATCTGGCGTTCAGTCCAGATAATATTTTTAAGCATCTGTGCTGTCTGGGTAGCTGCGAAAACGCCTCCAACTGCTGGGCTGCCGTACCCACACCGACAGCAAGCAACGATGACGGCGACTTCGCTTCGTCGCTATCCCTAAGGGCCAAGTATGCCTCGAGACGGCAGTTTTGGGCGCCGTCAGTCACGCCTTTAGGAATTCTCACACTAAAACTAGTATATTGCGTCTAGAAGGCCGTCCGTCACAGGCCTAAACCGCCGTTTCCTGACATCTTTGCTACGGGCTTCCCTCCACCAGAGGCTCCAAGTCGGTTGCGAGTCAATTAATGCTCTGTCCCGCCGCCCGCCGTCGGCCAATCAACGACAATAAGGGGAGTCTGCCCCGGGGACGGAACGCAGCAGAAACCCTCTCTGCCCTGTCAGTGAACCGGTGCATGACGGACAAGAGGCGGTGGCGACGGCGGCGGTAAACGGCGTATTGAAAAAGACAGAGGTTGTACGTATTGTTCAGCCGCTGCTACTGCACGCACGCTGGGTATAGGGTGCTGGCGTTTTATTTTCGCCTCAAATAAACGATTTATTACAGCATACCTGGTATCTGTGAAGCTTACACATATAAGTAGCATGCCGACAAAGCCTAAACATAATCACCAGCTAAAAAATACAAAAAAGCGAAGAGGGAATGAAGAGCAAGCGGACCTTTTTATGGTTCATTACGCCTACGTACGCACAAAAAAAAGAGGCCCGATCCGAGCAACCAACACCATTTTTGCTTACAGTACTGCTGTAATACTGCCGGCACAAAAACATACAATTTGTTGACAAAGCCGCACCCATGGGTGGTCGCTTTCGATCCCCATGTTGGTATTTACAACGCCCTTCAAGATGGAGGGAAATGACGAGGCACGAACGAAGACGCACAACAACAGCAGTCACCTTAGCGAGGGATTTCAGCGGGAGTCATACCGTGGCAAAAACGCCTTCTACAGGTCGCAAAAAAGAACGGACAGGGCTCGACGCCTGCAATTCTTGTTTCAAGCACATACAGCTACCGCACACCAGGTATATTGTAGGTCCGTCCGTGCTTGGAGTCGAACAGACTTGACGCGTTAGAGCTCTACACCGCGTATCTACCACGGATATGTCTCATGCGGGAGTGTTCTGGTAAAATGGCTCTGTGGATACTGGTACCTGTCGAACGCGATGGCACACGGCACGGCTTCGGAGTCTATCGGACTGTTCATCAGCCATGGCAGGAAAAAGAAGGCAGGACGTCGTGCTGGCTCTCTACCTTGACGGAAGGAATCGCACAACCACCAACCTGGGGATGAGCTGCAGCGGTTCCAGCGTTATGAAGGGACATCGAATACCTGGCAGGCAATATCAAACACAAACAATTGTCAAAATCCTTGGCTTGGAGGGCTAGCGAGCAAATGGGTACCGTGTATGACAGTGTATATCACACCCCCTCGGGCGAAATTCAACGACGACTTTCTGGAAGACCGGTAGAGTTTAAATGCCAAGCGACGCGTCTATGGAAAGATCTTGAGGAAAGATCTCAACGAGATCTTCCGAAAGCCGTCATTTTCATTGTGCCCCCCTAGTTTCGGAGGAAATCTACTCTGAAAATCATCCCAGGGGGTGTGTTATAAACACTGTCATATCCGGTATCATACGATACGAAGGACAGGGTCATGGATCGTACGCCATGTCGATCACGATAAGCTCCCGCATTCCAGTCGTCTCCACTATACCGGTACCTGGTAGGCAACACACCCTACACTCTACGAACTCGTAATTACTTTTGAATGCTCAACAGCTGTTGGGTGCTGTAAGCTTCAGCATCCCGTATCCCGCACGCACAGCCAGCCTCGTATAATGGTCGAACCTCTGTTTTCCGTTCTAAGGCCGTACAGACATACGCCCCGCACCGGACCCATATCGTAGAGGGCACACCAAAGGAGCAGTACGAGGGACTCTCACGACACCTGCTGAAAAAGCACCCTACAGCTCAACCCACGACTCACAACTTGGGTGTTATACCAGCAGTACGAGTGGTCCTACCGCTTTCATAATACTGCCGCACAGCACTCAACTCACGACTCACAGGGTTGGGTGTTGGACCATGCATGCTGGCATGCTGACTGGCTGACTGACCGATGTTGGATGCTTCACAGGTCACATGCTCATCACAGGATCGCGGATCGCGCGTTTTGTTGTCATTTTTGTTGTCTTTCTTCTTCGCTCGGAGCACGCATTCCACACCAATGGAAGCAACATGAGCGAGGCCACCAACAGTGCTTGTACTCTGTGAGTGTGTCTCGGGCTTTCTAGATACGACTCCACAACGCCAACCAGCTGCTGGGAGCAGTGCAAATTTCAGATTTCAAGGTTGCGGAGTATTGGAAGTTTTCACCCACCTTCGCAGGCGTTTCTACGAAAAATCAAAATCCCTGCGTGGAAAAAGGCAAGCAGTCAGCAGTCCACGTTTCTGTGAGAGTAACCAGCACCAGGACCTTGCGCACCGACGTCCCACGCACAATGAGCATGTTGGCCCGTGCTTCGCGGATGGCCTTCCGGCGTGCCGCTGTCGCAACAGGAGGCTCATCGAGGAAGAATGCTACGGTACGTGAACCGTAAATTTCAAAAAGTTGGTCTCTTTTGCTTGCTGCTCGCTGCTCTCTGCCGCCGATGCAACGCCGAGTATGATAGGCGGCAAATACCATGCCACTCCTCAAGAGTGCTTGTGTCCCGCGGGCGAACAGCAGCCATACAAAGTGCGGATGGGTTTCGCGATGCACATTGGAAGCAGTGGCAGTTCTGTAACACCCATCAAAGCGAGAGCTTAGCCATAATAAGGAGAGTTCTCTGTTCTACTGCTGCTGCTGCTGCTGGATATAGGCTGTGCTTGTGCTGTGGCTCCATCTCAAGAGACTTCTCTACGAGTACCACTGCCGTTCTGCTGTTGCCAAACCTGCGTGAGGCCGTGAACGCCTTGAGACTGGCAATGTGTGTATGCGCGAAAGGAACGCAACAGGACGATTGCCCTGGATGCCACCGAAAAACAGCAGTCAACACAGAGTAAGACGGACGGCTGGTTAGGGTTTCCCTCTTTTTAGTTGCGCCGCGTTTTTTTCCCTTTCATCAGCTCTCTCACATCACTCAGCTCTGTGTGAGATTGAGGATCCCGTCGAACTCATATTTGCAATCTGCGTGTGATACTACGATCTCCTGTGCTATAATACGGGGTGTATATTGCTTCATGAAGAATGTAGGCCGGTGACCGGTGACTCCCCTGAATGCTAGTTTTGCTGTTACAGTAGTACCGGTACCGGATACCAGAGGATAGATTGTTTTCCTCGTTTCCCCTCTCTTTTTGATTACGCCGCGTTTCTGTTCCTTCGCCGCTGGCGGCTGGTGGCTCTAGACAAAATATCGAGGGACGAGAAACTGGCTACTTGTAGACAACTTCGTAACCGCCTTGAGTGTAGGCCCTATTAATAGTAGGGCCACGGCCAAAGAACCAACGCTGCCGTCACAGCAACTAGCCAGTGGACAGGAGGCTAATCGTGTACCTGGTACCAAAACATATCGATTGTGATCACATGCCTAGAGATCCTCGTCGTTGATGGCCATCTTATACGTGCACCAGGTACCATACAATATTATAGACTACAAGGGCTCCGTTCGGGCGGCTGACGCCGCCCGCTACGCTCGCGCGAGGAAGAAGGCAAGAAAATGTGAAGGGGGCAGAAAGAAGAGGCC
>JAYJMJ010000405.1:2414957-2431447 GCA_036873875.1 Laminaria ephemera
CCCACCTCCCCCTCCCAATCGATCGATACATCCAAAGGTTGGGACCAGGCTCTCGTGGAGCCGCCGCCCATGCTCTCCTTCTCCCCGCAGAGAAACGACACACCCACACGGTCGAGAGGCAATGCCGCGGACGTATCGCCCCTAACTACACCCACCACAGCCGCGTCGCCCTCACGCGGTGCCTCGTGGTCTACGGACGAGACAAGGTCAAGACCTGGTGGGTGTGAGGATCAGGACCAGCCGCGACGGCGTGTGTCTGGAAGCAGAGCGTCTTCGGGTAGCAACTCGTCTGCTTCGAGGTTAACCCCCCCCGGACAACGCACGCCTCCTCTTCGTGTGAACTCTCCGCCGTCGCTAAAACATTTTGTTCGCGCAGCGGGGTCTCCGTCTCGTTGCCCCCCCGCCGCCACCGCCTCCGCCGAAGGTTCAGGTTTAGGTTTTTCAGCGAAGTTGGAGGCGTGTGCGGTTGCGGTTTCGCCTCCGCGACGACGATCAGCGGCGTTTGATTCGCTCCTTGCGAGGTATGATGGATCTATCGGGCGGGATAGTTCCATCGGGCGTGAGGATGATGGCGCTGCTGCCAGTTCGCCGTTATCGTTATCGTTGTCAGTGTCGCCGCCGAAGCTTGCCCCGCATGCTAGCGTCTTGAATAGTCGAGCGCACGTGAACGCGAATGTGACACCGGGATCAGTATTGCCGTTCCACGCTGACCGCGAAAGCTTTCACGAAAGTGTTGGCGTTCGCGAAAATGTTCGCGAAAGCGCAATAGCTCGCGAAAAATCTTGCAAAACCGCTTGCGAAAGGGCTCGCCAAAGCGTGGGCGGTGAGCACCAGAACGAAACGCGCGGTGAGCTGGCCCACAGGGGTGGTGACGCTGACGCTGTCTACCGACGGCAGATAGATGATGGTGAAGGGCTGCAGCAGCCCAACGGAGCCGGGCGGGATAACTGCCGCGACTTGGGGAAGAAGGGGGAGGGGGGCTCTAACAGCTGCCGCGACGCAGGAAAGAGTGGGGGGGGGCACTCTAATGGCGATAATGTGAATCACTACGCCGGTGGCACAGGCGACGGTGGCGGTCGGAGCGAAAAAATTACTAACCGCCGTGATGATGGCGCTGATCGTGGGCGGGGAAGAGACGACGACCTCGATCGCGGGGATAAGGGGAGCTGTAGTAACCGAGATGGTGGAGACAAGAAGAGCGGTGGCACTGGTACGGTGGCAGGTGGTACGGGAGGCGGTGGTGGCGGTGGTGGCGGCAGCAGCAGTGGTAGTGGTGGTGGTGGTGGGGACGGTAGCGATGACGGTGACACGCAAGACGGCGACGGGGGCGGACAGGAGGAAGAGGATGAAGACGACGAGGGGGGGGAAGAGCGCGGTGTAGACGAAGGGGATGACACGTTTCTGCGCTTATCGGAGGTGGAGTTCTGCGAGGGAGCTGGCGCGCTGCGGAGAGCTGTAAGCATCGCCGTCGCGCCGGAGACGGGCAGCGGCGGCGGGGTCTGGCCAAGTTGCGGCGGCCGAATAAGCAGCGTCGGGAACGGCCGGAGAAGTAGCGGGGGGAGAGACGGGGATCATGTCGCCCCATCGCGACACCTGAGTGACTTTTTTCGGTCTCCGCTTTCTCTGGATTCGACCTCGACTCCGGCGGCGCATCGGTTATCGTCCGTAAAGTCGCCTCCGGATGTGCAAACTGAGCACGTAACGTCGTATGCTGAGGTGCAATCTGAGGCGGTAAAGTCGCCTGCTGAGGTTCGGACTGGAGGTATAAAGTCGCTTGTGGACATGCAGGCTGGGGTTTGCCTTTTCGATAGCATGAAGAGTGCCGCTTCCGACGAGAGCGGTGCGCATGCTAGAGGCAGCAGCAGCAGCGTCTTGGTCGACGCGGAACAGACTGAGGCCGTGAAGTCGCCTGCTGACGTGCAGCAGACTGGGTCCGTAACGTCGCCCGCTGACATTCAGACCGAGGATTGCCTGTTTGACAGCGTGACGAGCGCGGGCGTGCAGCAGCAGACTGGGGGCGTAAAGTCGCTTGCGGATGTTAACACCAGGGTGAGCCTGTTTGACAGTATGAAGAGCGCCGCTTCTGACTACAGCGGTGCGCACACTCGGGGTAGCAGCATCCTTGTTGACGCGGAGACCTTTGACATGGCTGGCGGCGGCGGCCGCGGCGGCAGCAGAATCGGAATCGAAATAGACAACATTTCTGACGTTAACCCCCGGGATAATATCGGCGATGATGGTCGCCCCCCACGGCATTCTGTTCTTTTTGCGGAAAGTGTCGGCGGCGGTGATGATCGTGCTGTTCCTGACCTTGCTCCGTCGCTTCCAGTGGGGATCGCCGAAGGCGCGCTTACTGCCGCAAGTGTCGAGCCTGCCGTTAAGGGGGGGGAAATGGTGTCTGATTTTGCCGGAAGCTTTGAGTCATCGAGGAAGGTTGTCTTTGAGGGGGTCGTCGAGCCGTCGACCGAGCCGGTGTCGGCTGTGGCGGTAGACTCGGAGAACGGTGGAGGGAGCGGGGGCGCGTCGACGGGTGGGAGAGAGAGCGAAGAGGAGTGGCTATCGCACCCTAAGGATATTGTTGGTGCAGGTGATGGCGATGGCTGGACGGACGATAGACGCAGCAGCAGCGGCAACAGCAACGACAACAACGCTTGCTCGCAGTCTTGTGGCAGCAGCAGCGGCAGCAGCAGCAGCAACAGCAACACTTCCTCGCAGGTAGAGGGCGGTTCGTCGAGCAGCGGCAGCAGCAGCAACAACATCAACAGCAACAGCAACGATTGCTCGCAGGAGGCAGAGGGCGGTACATCAAGCTGCGGTAGTGGCAACGTTAGCGGTGGTAGCATGCACAATGACCCGTCCAGCAACCTTACTCCTGTTGCATCGTCATCATCATCGGAAGAACACCGGGAGGAGGAAGCGCCGGCAAGCAAGAAAGGTGGGGCGCTCAAAAGTCTTGGTTGGTCAGGCCTAGACGAGGACGGGATGTGGCGGAGCGAGGTCGCTAGGCGCGCGGCAGGACAAGCTGGGGCGATGGAAGCGAACAGGCGCCGCTTGGCGAAGAATAGCAGGGACGAATCGTGGAGGTCGGATGCCGTCGCGGGGGGGGATGGGGACGCGGCGGGGGCTGGGGCGAGAGGTTCGCGAGATATACGTCGGGATAGCACGAGCTTCATCCGGATGCAGAGCGGCAACGTCAGGTAGGCTTGGAGAGTGGGCGAAGTCGAGCCAACTCACAGCTCTGGCACCCACCCTTTTTCGACCAACTTACAGCGACCAAAAACGCGACGAGTGCGATCATACCGAGCGACTAGTAATCGAAAGAGCGCGCAGCGGTACAAGTATCGCCGTGCTGCGCGCGTGTGGTACAGCTCCTTACGTTGCGGTTTGGACACCCCTCCTATCCCGTTGGCTCGGGCTGCTTCGTGCGGTCGATGCTGCAATTTTTGTCGTTTGATTTCGACTTTTTTTCCCTCTGAAGCCCCAAAGTGATTAAGCGCCATGTTTTTTCGCTTCGTGTTTTTACCCACCCAACGTAGGATTGAAAAAAAAGTTGGTTGATCTCGCTTTCCCCTTGTGTGATCTGTCTGTCGTCGATCGATATCGTACCTAGGGACAAGCTTAGCATTTTTTTAATGTGAAACCTAAATGTTTTGGTCATACCCTGTACTGGGGTATAGTATATACCTGGGTACCCGCGGAATATTCTAACTTGGGTATATATCCGGGTACCCCCAGAATATTTAGACTCGGGTATATTCCCGGATACCCCCAGCATTTTCATATTCGGGTATATACCCGTGTACCCCAGAATATTCATACTCGGATATGTACCCGGGTACCCCCAGAACATTCATACTCGGGTATATATACCCGAGTACCGCCAGAATATTCAGACTCGGGTACATACCCGAGTGCCTCCAGAATATTCATACGCGGGTATATACCCAGGTACCCCCGGAATATTCATACTCGGTTATATACCCGGATACCCCGAGAATATTTAGACTCGGGTGTATACCCGGTTACCCCCAGCATTTCCATATTCGGGTATATACCCGTGTACCCCAGAATATTCATACTCGGGTATACGCCCGGGTACCCCCAGAATATTCATGCTCAGGTATATACCCGGGTACCCCCAGAATATTCATACTCGGGTATACACCCGGGTACCCCCAGAATATCCATACTCGGGTATACACCCGGGTATCCCCAGAATGTTCATACTCGGGGACATACCCGGGTACCCCCAGAATATTCATGCTCGGGTATATACCCGGGCACCATACCCGGGTACCCGTAGAATATCTACCCTACTACATAAACACCCTTGGGAAAGTTGCTGATTTGGCTTCCTCTGTCTGGCCGCTCTGTCGTCGATCGCTACCCAGGGACAAGCTTAACATGTTTGAAGGTGGTAACGGGCCGTCCACGGGCAAGGAGAAATGCGGCGGCAATAGGTCCAGCATAGGGGCTCTTAACGGGAGGGGGCTAGTCAGCACCTGGAGCAAGGTAAGAACGCACCTGGTGACCGTTTTGAAGAGGTGTTTCGAAGAAGAGGGGGCGGGGGCGGGGTTCATGCGTTCACTGGCACCCAGTACAAGCTATAGACCACATACACATTTTAAGCCAGTCAGAATTGTGTCCACGACTATACGTTGAAGCCTTTGAGAATTGTGTCCACGACTATGCGTTTAAGCCTTTGAGAATTGTGTCCATGTTTTTGGGGACTTAGAGTGGGATAAGCTTTTGAGGTCTAAAAGGGTTATAAGAAGGGTTAAGAGCATCGGGCCCCTTAAACCTTTTTTTTAAACCGCAAAAATGATCCTACACTATTACCAAGTAGGTTGTCCCCAAAAACCATGCGTTTAAGCCTTTTGAGAATTGTGTCCATGTTTTTGGGGAAATAGAGTGGGGTAAGTTTTTGAGGTCTGAAAGGGTTAAGAAGCATCGGGCCCCTTAACCTTTTTAACAGCCGAAATTTTTTCCTACACTATTACCAAGTAGGTTGTCCCCAAAAACTACCTTTCAGAAATGTGTCCATATTTTGGGGGAATTAGAGTGGGATAAGTTTTTGAGGTCTAAAAAGGGTTAAGAAGCATCGGGCCCCTTAACCTTTTTTTTCAACCGCAAAAATTATCCTACACTATTACCAAGTAGGCTGTCCCCGAAAGCTTGGTTGCAGTTCTAAAGGGGAAGAGGGCTAGCTAGTCAGCACCGTGAGCAAGGTGAACACGAATACGCCTGCCGTTTTGAAGAGGCGTTTTGAAGGGGAGGGGGAAGGAGGAGAGGGTTTGTGCATCCACTGGCACCCAGTATGCTTCCGTTGTAGTTTGCACACGTCGGACTAATCAGATCTCTAGTCATGATCGATGTCTGTCAGGGCAGATAACTCCCTGGTCGATGTGATCTGCGTGGCCTGTAGATCATGTTGCTGGGTGAGAGCCGGATGATCTGCATGATCTAGCACTGGGTTGGATCTGTACTATGAAGATCCTGCGGAACGACAGATATGTGATGTAGATGATCTAGATCGTGGTGTGTCAGTTGTGTGGTAGTGTGTGATTGGCTCTGTCGCATCGCAACGGGTGACCCCGTGGCCCCGTTTCGGACTTAACGTTTTTGTTTGTAATTTTAATCCTGTCACACGCCGTTACCGTGTTACCGTTAGCATCACCGTTGCAGTTACGTTTACCGTTACGTTTGCCGATATAGTTACCATCACCGTTACATTTACCGCTAATGGTATCGTTACCGCTGCCGTTACCGTTCCCGTTGCGTGCCGGTACAGTTACCATTGCGCGCCGTTACCGTTCCTGTCCCGCGCCGTTACCGTTGGCGAAACCGTTGCGCGCCGCTGTCGTTACCGTTCTCGTTGCGTACCGTTACCTTTGCCGTCATCATTCCCGTTGCCGCTGCCTCGGAGATGAATGGTGGCCGGTAACGGTTACCGGTACCGCTCCCGTTGCGTGTCAATTTTACCGTTGCCGTTACCATTTCCGTTCCATTTTCCGGTGCGGTTGTCATTGCCGTTACCATTACCGTTGCACGCCATCGCTGTTACCGTTACCGTTATATTTATCGTTGCCGTTGCCATCTTCCGTCGTTGTTACCGTTGGTTCGGAGAAATTGATTGCCGTCGATGGTTACCGTTATCACTACCGTTGACATTGACATTACCGTTACCGTTCTCGTTGCGTACCGTTTTTACCGTTTTCGTTACCATTACCGTTACCATTACAGTTACCGCTGCCGTTGCCGTAACCATTACCGTTACCATTACCGTAACCGTTACCATTGCCATTACCGTTACCATTACCGCAGAGAAAAATGGTTGCCGTCGAAGAACACACCAATGCCGACAGCGCGCACAGCGGCAGCGGCAGCAATTCATGCCCCCCCTGGCGTGACGAGGGGGGGATGAAGCTTCGCCGTCCCCGCCCGGACCAAGATGACAACTTGGAACACCAAGAAGTCGATTTCCTTTGGAAGCAGGGGCCGTCACCTCCACCTTTGAAGGGGAGACCGAGCCTCGGGCTCATCCGTACAGGACAGGTTCGGATTTTGTCGAAGCAGCTAGCAGGGGTTGGCAGAGGTGACCACGCGAAAGCTTGCGGAGAGGTGAGGTTTCTATGATTGGGGAGGCCGCGGGGGGGGGTGGAGGGGGCTGGGATACACTCCAGGGGAGGCGTCTATGGCCGTTAAATAGCTTTGCTGGTGTGTAATTGTGCAGTTCTTGGTTTGGTTGCTATTGCGGTGGATTGTGCAGCTTTGTCTTTGTGCGATTCTTGGATTGTTCGCTGCTGCCGTGGGCGTTGTGCTGCTTGTTGTGTCGTTGACGGAAGGCGGGTGGTGAGGAGGGAATAGCCGATATTCCTCGTGGCAATACTGCCTGCTGTATCCGCATTCTATTCACATGTGTATTAACAAGCCCCTTTCACCACACTGCAAAAATGTTTCTGCACTACGTAACTCCAAGTAGGTTGTCCCCACAAACGCTAGTGCAGTTCTAAAGAAGTTGAGCCACCTTGTCGCCGCTCTCCTTCTGTTCTTTTTCAAAAGGCACCGCTATGGTCAATTTGGGCCCTCTCGGAAAATGACTTGAAATGTTGGCAATAAAGAGCTACACTGACTTCAAGTAGTCAGTCCGCAAAACGAAGGTGCGGTTCGATGGTTAACCTAAAAAACCACCTTGTTGTGTTTCTCCTCCCGTTCTTTCTTGAAGGGCGCCGCGAGAACCTTGGACCAAGAAGACCGCGAAAAGACTTGCGGTGGTGGTGTCTGCCCGGGCGAGGGCCACATCGTGCTTGAAGACCCGCCCATGCCGTTAAGCCCGCCCCCACTCGCACCACCGGTGGGAGTTATTACGCCCCCTCCTCTCCCTATGAGACGATTCCGAAAAGGTGGTGGCGGTGTTGGCGGCAGTGATGGCGGCGGTGGTGGTGGCGGCAATGGCGGTGGCAGTGGCGGCAGCGGTGGTGGTGGCGGTAGTAGCAGCAGCAAATATCGTCTTCTAGCTAAAGTCGGCGCCGGTGGGGGCAGCAGCAGCAGCAACTGTAGCGGTAAAGACCGTCTGGCAGCGCAAGGAAACTTCTGGCGGGCCAAGGCTGGGCTCGGCCGTAAAAAGCTGGAAGCAGCAGGAGCGGCAGCAGCAGCAATAGCAGCAACTCCCTCGATGTCTGCTCCAGTTTCCCCGGTTAGGGGTGTTATTTCGGCGTGGTCGAAGGGTGCGGGGACGCGGACGCCGCCGCCGAAACATGTATCTGCTGCTGCTACGGGTGGAGCTCAAGGGGGAGCGGCCGCGAGTGACGGGAGTCGCTCGGGGGGGCGTTATAGACTGCCCACGTGGGGATCCGGCAAAAAGTTGGCATAGGTGAGGACGAGCCGTGTGCTATGATGAAGGTACTGTGGCACTCTTTGGCCAAATAATTTCTGACTGATGGGACTCTTCAGCCGAGGACCTGCCTGCCCATTATCCTTGGGATAACTTTTTGGGTTTTACGTGTTTGTCGTTGTATGCCTAAGCCGTGGGAGTGTTGGTCGGGTTGCACGTTGTTCGTGTTTTTCTTAAAATCAGATTTTGTGTGAGGTATAGAGGTTCTCTTGTGAGGAGCCTCAGAAAGTTTTGGTGCACCCGCTACCGTAGCGTGTATCATGACTCACTCACTCACTCGTGCGCGGGGCTCGCACGGGACTCTTGGTATTGTTCAGCGCTGCGGCTGCTGTTTTGTTTGTTTGTTTTCTGTGTTGTTTTGTGATTTGTGTTGGTTTGTCGTGAGTGGTCGAACCAAAAGTCGCCGGTTCCGGTTGCTTCTTTTTTTTTCGGAGATTTTATCGAGGGTGGTCATTAAGTTATGTTGCAGGGACTTGGAAAGGGATTTTTTATTTTTAGGCGCGGTGTAAATTAGAAACTCGCATTCGCTCGAAATTACAACGATATTGACAACAGCAACAACAACAATAACAACAACAACCACAACAATAACAACAACAATCACGACAACAGGTATCTCAATATTTCTCCCCTGCTTGCATCCAACCCCCCTCGTGGCAGATTGAAGAAGATTATGGCAAAAAACCCTAGGCAGGGGGAAAGGAGGCACACCCCCCCCTACACAACAAGCGGGTGCGGCAAGCAGCTGCTGGAAAGTCCGACAGTGGCGTCGTCGTATCATATTCACGCGACGGTGGGCTTACGAGGTTGTAGAAAGGACGCGGCTGTACCGCGGTTCTTTCGGCCTTGTATCCGCCGGTTAACGATAGCTATTTAGCATTAACTAGTTAGCGTTGACCAGTTAGCACTGGCTAGTTAGCATTGGCTAGTTAGCATTAGCTAGTTAGCATGGGGACAACTTAACTGCCAAGTTGCAACATGTACTCTACGACTCTCGGATAGCTCAGCTAGCATGGGGACAATTTCACTGCCATGTTGCAACGTTTTCTTTTACGACTCTCTTCTACTAAATAGGAGCTATCCGAGAGAGCCCGCTATGGGGCCAACTGCCATGCTATCACGCGTTCTCTATACATATGACTCTCGGCAACACATCGAGGCTCATAACCTATTGGCGGGATCTGTGCATGAGGCTTGTGGGCGCGGCTTCTGAGCTACGCCAGTCAACCCGCAGGAGGCAAGCACTGCTGTCAGTCGGGGGGAGCCGACTGGTAGCTGTGCGTAACCTTCAGCTCTCCGAAAGCCCGCTGTGGGGCCAAATGCCCTGCTGCAACATGTACTTTACGACTCTTGGCGATAGCTCTTCGAGATCCCGCTATGGGGCCAACTGCCATGCTGCCACATGTACTCCGATGGCTCTCGGCGATAAATCGAGGCTCATAACCTATTGGCGGGATCTGCGCATGAAGCTTGTGGGCGCGGCTTCTGAGCTACGCCAGTCAACCCGCAGGAGGCAAGCACTGCTGTCAGTCGCGGAGAGCCGGCTGGTAGCTGTGCGTGACTTTCAGCTATCCGAGAGCCCGCTGTGGGGCCAAATGCCATGCGGCAACATGTACTTTATGACCCTCGGCTACAGTAGGAGCTGTCGGAAAGCCCGCGCCGGGAAGGGAAGGGAGGGATGGTGGGGTGTTCGCCCGATTAGTTGTCTGAGAGCACGCGCCCGAGAAGGGGGGGGATGTTGTGGTATTTGCCTGGTTAGCTGTATAAGAGCGCGGGCCGATAAGAGGGGGCTGCCTGGGTATTCCTTCGCCCGGCTTGGGAGGATGTGCGTCGTCTTGAGATTTTAGCGTTCGTGTGAGGGCGTCGAGCGAGGGTGTCGAATCGAAGGTTAACCGTTTCATACTGCACCCTCGTTTTGGGGATAGATGACTTGGATTTACTGTGGAATGTGTTTTGCAGTTGAAACACGGTTAACCAAGTTCTACCAATCGCGTGCAGAACAGTATGATAGCGCCATTGGTCAGGTGGCGAGTTTTTTCTGAAGGCCTTGACTTGTCAAGCGGCAGCACACAACTCTACTGCTGCCGCGTGTTGATCTGACACTGTTAGAGATGCACTATAACCGCTGAGCTAGCAGAAAGTTCAAGTGATTTACGAGCGCCTTGACAAGTGGCAGCACATAACGTTGCTGCCGCGTGTTGGCCTGTCACTGTTGGAGACACACCATGATTGTTCAGTAGCAGTCAGCGCTGATTGCTACCTGGTATAGCTCAGTAGTTATGGCTAACTGCTAGCTCAGTACCAGGTACTATTGGCTGACTTCTAGCTCAGTGGTTTTACAAGTATGACTGCTGGTTATGGTGTATCTCTATTGGTCACCTTTTTTGTTTTCTGGTTTGTTGTTCCTGTGTGTGGGAGCGCTGGCTGCTAGCTCAGTGGTTGTGGTGTGTCTCTACCGGTCACCATTTTTGTTTCCTAGTTTGTGGTTCCTGTGTTTGTGGTTTTCTGGTAGGTCGTTCGGTGAATAGCACACGGTGACGACGGTAATTGCGTTACAATACAGCGGGGGTCCCCCTGTAATGCCGGTTGAATAGTGCCTATTGTCGGTATAGTGCCGGTGATATCGCTTGGCACGACTGGAACCCGCATCCAATATTGCCGGTGTCCGGTATACTGCCGGTATTGGCTGGTACATTCCGGCACTATAGGGAGACTATCACTGCAGCAAACGGTGCAAAGCTTGTGCGGAGGGGTGTGTGGGGGGGGGGGGTACGTATCCCCGGGGGAGGGGGTGAATTGCGTAGGGCGTGTTCATACATTTTCTGTTTTGCTGATTCACACTTTTGACTGGTGTGTTAACAGAAATATGTACAGAAAGTTACGTCATGTGGCACCGTGTGACGTAGATAGGTGATATTTTTGTACTTGCATGCTGTTTTGTTGGCTGGGTCCGCCAAATAAATGAAGAACTGCTGAGGGAATGGGTATGCTTCACGAGCAAAACTTGGAATTGCAGAGCAGATTTATTTACTGGCTGATTGAGTAGGCGGGTTGATGAAAAAAACGTGATTTTTTTCTTCGGAAACGCCTCATTATTCGCAGGCAATGTTGCCTAGCGCGGGTACAGCGGGGTACCTGGTTTAAGAGCGTCCATAACAAGAGCAAACGGACTTAAGAGCGGTCAAACCGGCTTGTCAAGGCTTGTCACGCCTGCACTAAAACCTATATATTGTGACGCCTATACTAAAACCTGTATTATACTCAATCTGAAATAAGAGCGGCACGGAGATTAGAGCGGTAACAATGGCCTGTTCCGAGGGGCTCTAAAATCGGGTACCCCACTATATCATGATTAATTGCGAAGATTGCACACATAGGACAGATCAGATCCCATTTCATGATCTGCCTTTCAGGGCAGATATATCGCTGCCTACCTGGTATATATTATCTGCATGGTCGAGATCATGTTGCCGGATGGGAGCCGTATGATCTGCATGACCTGGCACATGTTTCCTGGGTTGGATCTGTACTACGCAGGTCCTGGACAACATGTCATAACGACAGATATAGGATCTAAATGATCTAGATCGTGATCTGTCCAATGTATGGAAAATCAATATAGTGGTGGTAATTCGTACCGCATCCGACACGTTAGCCCTAGCACATGTTTCCTGGGTTGGATCTGTACTACACAGATCCTGCACAACATATTATCACAACGACATAGGATCTAGATCGTGATCTGTCCATTGTGTGGAATATTGTGATGGCACCCGTACTGCATTCGAGATGTTAGCCCTCGGCCACGGAACTTTTTAGTTTTCAAGAACAGATCAACAGATTGGGGAAGCTGTTTCACAATTCGACGAGAGTCGACCAGGGAAGAAGAAAATGCTACCACTTTTATAAATACACTATAGCTGTGAGATCTAGGATTTCGTCGAAACCCATCTTCGCAAGCTGTGTATACTCCGATCGCGCGTGTTACGGGTTGTGTATGTCCTCATGAAGGATATAGGTCGGCGACTCCCCTTAGTACTAGTTTTTGTGTTTGCCATCCTCTAATGTGCAGCATGAGCTTCAACGTCGATCACTCCTAATAAGCATTCTTAGAAAGCAGAAGAAAATCAAGGGAAACCCACAAAAAAACATGAAACCATAAGACTACGTGTTTTGAAATGGGCATAGAATGATCTGGAAACCTGTAAAATGATATGGAGGCCTGTCAGTGACCAACCACCACAAGCACTGTGAGAAGCGCATTTTTTTGCTTGAAAAATGAGACTTGATACAACTCGTTTAATTGATATTACAAATGCTTTTAACGTAGCTGTGACTTCGTCCGATTGAGTGGCCGATACTCAGCTTTGCAAGCTGCGTGTTCTACGTATACAGCACGGGCCTTCTAATAAGAACCGCTTATTTCGGCCCCAGCCTCAATACCTTATTTGTGTGCACAAACCAACAACAGTGTTTCGTATACCCAGTTTCTTACATTAACTGCTCCGATTTACTTCTGATTGATGGTATATGTTTCTTATTCTACCGTTTCTTATCTGTCTGGAGCATTTGAGCACCGTTTCCTACGCCAACTTTTCTGACGTGACTGGAAAAAATGAGCCTATATTTCTCAATCGAAACTTTCATATTAGGGGCTCCGTACTATATATAAGGTACGCGCATCTTGAATCAATCCCATTGAGCGGCGGAAAACACTTGAGTTAGCTGACCGAACGTTGGCGGCTGATGTTATAAATAAAAAATATTGAATACTACCAGGTACTGTTTTCTTCAAAACAGCAGCATCCTCGGAGCTATTTGGCGAGGACCGACTGCAACCCGCAGTTGTGGCCGTAGTATCCCGTGTAGCAATCGCACAGTCCTGACGCGTAGTCGCAGGTGCCTCGGTTAGAACAGTCCACTTGACACAAATTGCCCGAACGACCCTGTTTCCGCGGCGTACAGAACGCGCGCGGTTACGGTGGAAACAACATTTAATATTTTTATTATTACGGAGGACCTTAGTAATGAGGACCTACGATACATACAAAAACCTATATATTCCCCTATTTTTACTAACCAGATTTGGTCCTAATTACTATGTACCCCCGTAATAGACGCGTACAACGATAGAGGTACCACTTTTTGGACTAAACATGTTTGATTGACGAGGCTCCTCTACCGAGGAGCTGCCCAATATCGTTGGAATATCATTAATATTATGCTAGCGTGTTTGCGATGTACCAACTTGGGTTGGGTAGGAGTTGCGTAGGAAACATAGAGTAATGGTATTGAAACCGTCGAAATCACAATCCAAGGCCAACCCAACCCGCGAAAAAACAGCGAAAAGTTAGGTTAGTTTTTTTTTTTTTCCCCACCATTTTTTTTCATTTCTCACCTATTTTTTTTGTTGGTTGATTGGCCTTGGGCTATGAAATTCGTCGGTTTCAATACTATTTTTGCATTTTTTCCAATCCAATAGAGTTTGGAAATCGCAAACACCCTATATTATTTATGGTTTTCGAATGCTATGCGTAGGCCATGGGATTGTTTAATCTACTAAGCGACGTTGATTCTGCCGCATTATCTATGTAATCGGCAGTTGACATACCGCACTGCTTGTACTGCCGTAGCAGCTTGCACCTTGTGTTGCTGTGGCTTACTCGCTATACAGGCGACTATGATATCGATCAGCGACTCGGTATACACTACTGGCTACTGCTGGGTAAGCATGGTAGCTATCCTTAATATTGTTAACCGGGCTGCGTTTTCATATTGTTAAGTGTAGGATGAGTAGCCGACACGTAGTCAACGTTCAGTACAAGTACTCGCGGCTAAAACATCTTTCTTCTACTCGTATGACACCAAGTGCACCGCCACCACCCTGAGTGGTCTATCAGCTCAAGCGCCAGCCTCTGCTACCACGCCCTTTCAGGGACACGCACCGCGATCCCTGATACGAGATACATATGTTCTCAAAGTCAGTGTGTGGGTAAGCTAGAGAGGTCCTGAAGTGAGGAGCCTCAGAAAAACCAGTTGTTACCGCTATCATTGCATACTACGTCATTAGACCACTGGATATCGATGCTACAGGCTAAGCCGGAAGCAGAGGCACAGAAGGGAGTCAGACTTCGTGCGTGGGTTTCCTTTAAGCCGGAAGTAGGTATATCTAGAAGGGAGTTAGATTTCGGGCGTATGTTTCCTTTTTGGGTTTCCCTTGCGTTTCTTCTCCTTTCTGGGATTTTTTACCCGTGGTCGAAGTTGAAGATCATGCTGCACATTGTCGGATGACGAAACATAGCACAAAATAGTAAGAGGGTCACCGCAGTGCCGCTGTAAACAGAGGAAGACGTTTCGTTCGAACAGTTCGTCTCATCGTCGGCCGTCACTGAGCCGTCGCCGCTGGGATAATGCCTATGGTAGGCTATTCCTGCTAACCAAAAGTTACCCTTCCCGTCCTGTCGCGCTACACTACAGGACAACTGATAAGAAACAGAAATACTGACCCAGGCTGGGTTTCTTATTTGGGAGAGGTTGCGTTCTACACTAATTCCAGTATTACGGCTTCCGGATATCGTATTTTCCCAAAAAATGATCAGCATTCCTTTCCTATTTATTTATTCTGCTATTGCTAGCTCACCGCAGTGCCAGTGTAGACAGAGGAAGACGTTACGTTCGAACAATCCGTCTCATCGTCGGCCGTGACGGGGTCGTCGCCGCTGGGACAATGCCTGAGAGAGCAATCCGGCCCGAACCACTCCGGTTCTTGCGTCTGCCCCGCGTCGAGCCCGACGTCCCACGCCGAGTCGCAAACACAGCCGTAGATCATCTCTTCGTCCCATGTCACACTGTCCTCTTCCCCTGAAGACATCATTCATAGTACGCCGGAGGGAGGACGGGGGGGATGGGAGCGCGAACCCATTTGTTGCTTGCCTTAGTCATTTGACCATTGACCACGCATCCCGTTCAAGACAGAGCGAGGTGAAATGAAAACTACTTACGAGTATACTACAAACTTCGTACCTTCGTCCCATGTGACGTGTCCTCTTCTCCTGAACATACTAGTCAAAGTATGACGGAGGGAGAACGGGGGGGGGGGGGTTGGAACGATGAAATGGAAACTATTTTACTCAATACAGTACCTGGTACTAACTGCGAGGATTTAGTCTAAAAAATGACACGCGATTCTAAACAGGTTAAGGTTAGTCAGTATGCGACGATGTAAAAAACGGGGTTGAAAAAACAGTCGAACAACACAAGTTACACCACAAAACGTCCAAAAGTCCCTTATACTCACGCCCAGACTGGTATAGCATATGCACACAGTCAATATGCGGTGGCCACGTCTCGCCTGTGTAAGTGGTGACGTTGGAGAGAGGGAGAGCATCCGAGGTCGTTGCTAAGGCCCTCATGTTCACGCAGCGCCCGTGGCCTGAGCAGTCATTCGGGCAGCCAGATCGCTCACAGGCCGCACCCGAAAAGCCGTCGAAACAGAGGCATTCCCCTGTTATCCGGTCACAAAGCCCCCTGCGCGCACCAAGGTCATGTAAGGTATTAGAGGGCACTAGTCTTGACGGATGTGGTTTGCGTGTGTATCAGCTCGTGGCTGATGTAAACGCCTGATAGACTCGCTTGCAGGTAACCGGTCAAGCCCCAGCCTACAATTGTTATGGAGAGGATAACGCAAGTCACAGATAAGTGAACTTGTATGAGAGGTTAAAATAGACGAAATATTCATCAGGGGCTTGGAAAGCAACAAACAACATCAGACTAACTACCTGTTGTATATTAAATGAGTAACTTATACCAGATGGCTACTGATAAGTATCATCGCTAACAATAAGTCCGCCCAAACAAAGCCTTACCTGGTATAACATTACCCAGGCCACGGCAAGTTATCACGGTGTTACGTATTGCATATTTCTCAACTACTGGAGCACTCGTGCTCTTCGTGCGCAGTCAAAAACCCCGTGGGAAGGTATCCCCATGGACGCTCTAAAACCGAGTACCCCACTGTATTACGCATCTCTCTCACCTACAAAGGTTCCACGAGAATATGCTGCGTTTTTGGAACATTAACATTTAGTACTTGTAAAATATCTAATAATATCGGTAACAGCTATGTCTCACCTACTGGAGCATTCGTGCTCTTCGTGGGCCGTCAAAGACCCCGAAGGAAGGTCTCCCCACGCCTTGCCGGAAGGACAGACGCGCGCAGAGCAGTCTGCAGCGCGGTATAGGGTAAGGTCGGTGTCTGCCCCCCACCCTTCGAAGCACGTACATCTGAGACCAAACGAGAAAGAGCCGGCGGTAAACGTGTCACTTTTGCTTCCAGCAACGTGTGCGTGTTCTTCTGTTGTTTCCACCCATCGACATCCAGCACACCCAGTCTTCGTGCCGATGCCTCATCCTGGAGAGAGACAAGCTCTGAGCCAGATATCAATCATGTACACATCGCAAATAAATACAGTATCGTACAGTAAGGGGATTTGGCCACGCAATGCCAAACATAGAGATTGTTACAGATATCTCCCCCACTCCGGAGTTCGCCCTTGGTACTTCCCTGGCCTCTCAGCCTACTCTCAGCCCTTTAATG
>JAYJMJ010000405.1:2474565-2488791 GCA_036873875.1 Laminaria ephemera
GGGGCTTGGTGGAATAGTACGTGGCTAATACCCTCCCGCACCGCCATCAAAGACAGCAGCCCAGGCTCCATTTCAGCGAAATGGGTGTACACCTGGAGGACGAACGAGCACGGCGAAGTGGTCCGGGCGAAAGCGAGGCTGGTGGCGAGGGGTTTCAAGCAGCGTCAGGGCTCTGATTTATTTGGCGTTCGTTGTTGGCGTCAGTTGTTGGCGTTAGCGGTGAGCGTTATTTAGCTGTTGGCATTTAGCATTTGGCGTTACTTATTATATCTGCTGGCGTTATTCAGCTGTTGGCGGTATTTAGCTGTTGGCGTTGATTGTTGGCGTTGGCTGTTGTCATTAGCTGTTGGCGTAAGCTGTTGGCGTAAGCTGTTGGCGTAAGCTGTTGGCGTAAGATGTTGGCGTAAGCTGTTGGCGTAAGCAGTTGGCGTAAGCTGTTGGCGTAAGCAGATGGCACTAGCTGTTGGCGTTAGCTATGAGCGTTGTTTAGCTGTTGGCGGTATTTCGATTTTTGGAGTTACTTATATAGCTGCTGGCGTTATTTAGCTGTTGGCAGTTTTTAGCTGTCGGCGGTACGTAGCTGTTGGCATTAGTTAGCTGTTGGCGCTAGCTGTTGGCGTGTGCTCTCGGTGTTAGCTACTGGTGCTAGTTGTTCGCGTTAGATGTTGGCGGTATTCAGGTACTGGCGCTACCTGGTGCCTTGCAAACATGCAACCTGGTACCAATTTTGGGCCCGTCAAGGCACCAGCTAGCGCGTCAAGGCCTTTTTTATGCGCGTCAAGGCCTTCTTGGACCTTACTATACCAATTTTAGTGTAGGGGACGGTCAGCCAAGAGGTCAAACCGCGGCCTCCTAGCATATTTGACAATAACCGACGCGTACAGCTTGCTAGAGTAGGGATACAACCTCAATTCTCTAAGGCTCCTCACGTCAGGGGCTCTATGCCCCATCCAACAGCTAACTTCGACAAAAATGCATGCTTAACCCTCTTAGCACTAGAATGTTATAGGGCCCATGAAATGGGCCCAAAATTTATGTGGTATTACTTGGTTTTAGAGGCATGCTCTTTGAGTGGACTTTGAATGCCCCGTTTACCTCGCCAAAGCTTTGAAAATGATGTACTGCCTGCTGTGGCGGGCCCAAAGAGTCCGGGCTCTTTGGACATGGTCGGAGTTGATTTTTTTTTTTTGGCGGTTTCCGAGTGGGTGCTAAGAGGGTTAACCCGATGAACAATCCCATGGCCGGCCTGGGTAAATCGCGAATATTATTGTAAACACAGATGGGATTCCAACGACGTTGGGTAGCTCCTCAGTCGAAGAGCCCATCAGTCAGGTACGCTTTCGCCAAAAAGAGGTACAGTACCCCCACAGTGTAGCACGCGTCCTATACTAGTTTTAGACGCTTTTTTTAGCTTGTTTTTGGGACTACGTGCTTAGATTTAAGGGAAACCAGCTAAAATAGCACGTAGTCCCATATAGTTATTTGGTGTCATTATTATTACGAGCGAGTTTCTAGTTTTGACACCAAATAAAATAGGAACCCCTTTCGAAACGCCTGAAGCCCCCGTCGTCACGGTGGTTAGCAACTATGGTATGGCGTTTTCTAAAAAACCAAATAGACTTTCGTGTCCCCGGGTTTTTAAGACAAGTTGACGACGGTTACAAGTATCCTGCTGCGCGAGTTCCTAGCGACAGCCACACTATCTTCATCACTGAGTCTTAGTGTAGGGGGGCGGTCAGTCAAGAGGTCAAACCGTGGTCTCATATCAATAGCATCATACTATACCTCTCGTCTCCCCTGTCGAAGTCGAGGGTGTGGCACCCCTGCCACGCGCTCCACTTCGCCTGCTTCGAGCGCAGAACGATCGTTCCTGGTGGTGCCGCGCCCGTCTTCTCCCATTTTCTGTGTCAAAAACACGTAGAACAGGAGATGAAAAAGGGGGGAGGAAAACAAACCAAGAAAAATGAAACCCTGGAACATGTTCATGGAAGAGAGAACAAGAACAAGTACAAGAATAACAGGGAAAACACAAGGGCGTGGTGCAAGTGCACAGCGTTGTGAGAAAAATCGGTCCTCCCACAAAATAGCAACAACAGCAACAGCAACGGCAACATTAGCATCGCAACAACAATACCACTACCAACATCGTCAACACCAATCTCGACACCAACACCAACTCAGCCTATATTCGACTGCGTTTCTATTTACTCTACTTCTCTTGTTCAATTCCTCTGTTGTGCTTTCCCGGCAACGTCACTCCCCCTCCGCCCCTGGCAATAATTACACTAGCCCCCCGCCGCCTCCCTCCCGACCCCTTCCCTCCCTTTCCCCCTTCCCTTCCCTTCCTCTCCCTTCATCGAATAATGTTGTAAAACACAAATGGTATTCCGACAATATTGGGTGGTTTCTGTTCCTTAGTTGCGGAGCCCCGTCAGTCAGAAATTGCTATATTGGCGAAAAAGGGCTACAAATACCCCGATCGCAGCACGCGTCTTTCGTGCTACCTGCCTGCGCGCAACAGTCGTCGACAGACGATTGACGCACGCATGATCATCCCGCGCGTCGAAAATGCCATGTTCCCTGAACACCGTGGCTCCCGCTCACCCTCCTTCTCATCCTCTTGCGTTGTCGGTTCGGCAGCACATTCACGCCCAGGAAGAGGGCCTGTCGATTTTCGGTCTTCGGCAGCAACAAGACCTCCTTGATCCCCTGCAGCAACAGGTGGCTGATGGGTGTCACCTTACCCGTGAGACGGACCGACTCATCAAAACCGCCGTCGGCGGACCACCAGAAAGGTAAGAAAATTTTATTGCCTGCACATATACCGTATACAGTCGTGGTCCCGCGTTAGTGCGGTTACGTTTAGTGCGGGGCCCCAGTTTAGTGCGGTGAAAATCGCTTGTCACGACCTCGTCCTAGAGAGTACTCCAATATCCCGTGATAGTGCGGGGTCCCCCTTTAGTGCGGTTGTTGTCATCCGACTACGTGACGCACTAATGAGGGACCACGGCTGTATATAGAAAGGTAAGAAGATGTTATCGCCCACATATACACCTTAACACGCAAGATATCACACCTCCTGGCATGAGTTTCAGAGCCGGTTTTCTCCGAAACAAGGGGGCACAAACAACCATGATGTACCGTATAACAAACAAGATAACACACCTCCTGGCATGAGTTTCAGAGCCGATTTTATCTAAAACAAGGGGGGCACACACAACGAAAAGGCTTGCTTTGGATAGGTCTCGCCGACATTTTTTCCATAAACGCATCGCTCCACGTGTGCACTCTCCCCATTGTCGGGAAAAAAAACCTGCTTGGAAAACCGCCCGAAGGGGCGTGTTGTCTTGGGTGTTGTGCATAGTCCTGCCTTCGTAAGCTCGCTCGCTCGCTCGTTAGTCAAGGGCTGGATCTCCCGCTCTGACATCGCATCACGTGTTCACAGCCCCACGGTTTAGCGAAGCACCTCGGTTCTTCGAAGTATTTCGGTTTGGCGAAGAATCGAAGTACAGTAGTGGTCCCTCTATAGTGCCGGCTGAGTAGCGCCGGCTGCCCGTTACAGCGCCTGTGAAATCACTTGGCACAGATTGGAACAACCAGAAGTGGCAGTATGCGGAGTAGCACCGATTGCCGCTATTGTGCCGGTATTTCTGGCTGGCACATACCGGCACTATAGAGGGACCACTACAGTACAGGACACCCAATAAGAAACAGAAATACTGACTCAGGCTGGGTCTCGTTTTGTGCGTTCTACACTAACTTCGGTATAACTGCTTCCGAATTCTTACCGGTATGTTCCTGTAAATATCAGGCTGCATTAGGGTGTTAGCGATTTCAAAACTCTTTTGGGATGGATAGAATGTAAAACTAGTATTGAAACCGACGAATTTCATAGCCCAAGGCCAACTAACCCACGAAAAGTTAGGTTGGAAATTGAAAAAATGGTAGGAAAAAAAAAAAAAGAACCTAATTTTTATCTGATTTTTCATGGGTTGGGTTGGCCTTGGATTGTGATTTTGACGATTTCTATAATATTATTATATGTTCCTACCCAACTCCTACCCAACCAAAGTTGGTACATCGCAAACACGCTATTACCCTGTTTTTTGTTAGGTGTCCTGTATTGTACTGTTCTGGCGTGCGACAACTTAGTGCCACCCCTCCCCCCCCCCGCCGTCCCCTCGCACGTCTCGGGCAGCCGGCTATTACCACGGGATGTACTGCATCGAATCGAAGTACTGGTAAGCGATCACAAGTTGCCCCCGCTCCCTCCCCCCCCCCCGTTGTCCTCTTGCACAAACGCGTTTCCGGTAACGTCTCGGGCAGCCGGCTATTCTCGCGAGTGGAGAGCATCGAGACCGTGCGCGTGAACAGTATGTGGCCGGTTTCGGAGCAAGTCTTCGGCGTCGTCGTCAAGTAGGATCATGACGTCCTCGACGGTAACCACGGGAAACTGGGTCTAGCGACCATCATCAGGGCTACTTTGGGGTTCTTGCGTTGGTTGTATTAACAATACCTATTTCACGAGCAGGGTAGGTTCGGTGCGTGACGGAAGCACCTCTACGCGGTCTGCATACTGCCATGGTTTTTTCTTTCGAGTTGAGCGATCTCGAGGGACGGCACGTGGCCACATTTTCGCTGTTGATGGTGGGAACGGAACAATCCTCGAGCCGATTCCGTCTTGTTTTTTTTTTGTTACGCTTAACCCCTTTACCGCTGTGCCCCCGTTTGGGGGATCAAACCCTCGGAATTGGGGATGGATCACCTTTGGAGTTGAAAAAGGGTTAAGACGCCATGGTTCGCAAATGTCGGTGTGGTGGCACCTTTAGACATATCTGCAGTAGTCGTTTTCCTCGCGCATCGAAAGTAGTGTACCGTCGCGAATTTCTTGCCGCGAAGGCCGATGTGACAGATACAGAAGGCCGCGTAAAGATCGCGTGTCCACCGGCTTTTGGTTGTCGATCAAACGTACGCCGCCTAGCGCGTTGTTGCTATACCAGGGGTATACCATATCGTAGAATCTTGAGCTCATCAGATAGCCTAGAGCTCTAGCATGTTGCGGGCCAGCATGGGAGGGTGCGTAAACAGGTCCATGTCTTTGTTTTCTTGTGATCGACTGATTTTTCCCTTGGTGGCGGGCAGCACTCAAGACCAAGACCGTCTGCGGACTGCCGAGCTGATTTTAAAATGTACAAGCTTCGTTATTATTTGCATCGACTTGTGTTAAGACCAGACGAAGCCGTTAGGCTAGAACACTACAGGCGACCTGGCTCCACCGCCGCAATTTACCCCCTGGGGGTGATAACCAATAACTCTTATAAAGTGTTCGTTGCGTTTTATTGTATCATATATAAACCTGGAACTGAAGGATACGCCAGCTAACGCTGGATTGCGAATGCATTTTAGTTAAATTGACACACGACACGTATGAAAATACGTGGAAGTGTGGTTAAGCTTCATTGTTCCCCATCCGCCGGAGGATAAAAAAAAAATGTAGTGTCTTCCTGGTGCTTCTTTACTCTTGTACTCCTGGCAGACTCTGCCTCCCCTTTATTTTATTGTAGGTGGTGTGTTTTTTTTGTCTCACAACGCGTTGCTCTAACGTGGCCTTTCTTCATCGACTTCTTGTCGATAATATCTGCGTACTATGCAACCTTTTCAACTGCCATGCAATGCCAACTGCAAGGCACCCGGCCTGTCAGCTCCACGCTCATCAACCCCGGAGTCGGCACAATAAGAACCTTCATGGAGTCATAACCTCTGTAGCACGCGCGATCGAAGTGTCACACGCAGCTTGCAAAGATAAAATTCGACGTAATTGTTTGTCTTGCAGCCTATCGTGTATTTTTTATTTTTTACGAAAAATGAACGGGTCCATTCCCTTCCTATCGATAGCATGGCCTCGTGTCAGTGCAATGAAAAGCTCCATGTTGTCTTGTGCTACGCTGTGACTTTTTCATTACTATTGCTATTTTATTAAAACACCACTTTTGCTTTCCATCTTCTGGACAAGCCGTGGTTACAGGTGTCGTCCCTTCTCCCGCCCCGGTGTACGTGCCATGATTTTTATCGCGCAGAGGGTTCAGCATTCCCATCGGTCGTCGATTTGCATCGAATTTTGCTAACTCACGCTCTCACACTTTCTGCTGTGACTGTTGACGGGTGACCATCGTACGAAAGCGCCCCGTTCCTTCGGCGTGGCTACGGCAGGGGGGGGGGTACTCCCATTTTCACTACTGGGCTTAGGCAGCTATTAATAGCGCGAGCGACCCTTACCTCTCTCGATAACGGGCTTAAAAATATTGTATTGGCGGTGCGTAACAAAACCATACAATTGCCGTGCATATCGCGAAAACAAGAAGCACACAAGAAAACGGGTAGCCACTAGCGCGAGGGACCTCCAGCCGCTGAAATTATGACCCTAAAATTCCTCCCTCTACCGTAGCCTTGGACCCTAGCCCTTCCGTTGGCTCCGCAAGTTTCACGGCACAAACCTGAAGCAACGGTAACGCGCGCTCCTGCGCCTTGGCGGCGGCCACCATCGCGGCCGAAGGACTCACATTTTCCTCCCTTGCGGTATGCATGGTCACAGCCGCATCATACTTGCTGGCGCCCCCCCCGTGGGGAAACGATTCCAGCATCAGCGAGGAGTTTGATCCCACCGCTTGGCGTAAGCGACTGCCGACACCAGACGGCGCTTGTCTGGATTGAGACGCTCTGAATGGTTCAACCATTGGTCTCAGCTGGAGACATCCTCTGGGTAATCCTCGTTGCTGGGTGGTATGATTGCTACTATTTCCTCTGGTGGTGCCCCGTCGTCGTAGCGGAGAGAAGCTTATTTCTCCAATTTTTTCGTCTCCGAAGCTGCTCCAGTTGATGTGATTGTTGATGTTGTTGTTGACGCTGTTGCTCATGACGTTGTTGTTGTTGTCGCTGTTCGCGTCATGACCACGGCGACCCCCTCCTCCTGCCGATTCCATATCAACGACATCATCTACACCGCCTCCTCCTCTTATTTCTCGTTCTAGATTGTTAGCCCCCCCCGTCGCCATAAAGTTTGGCGTTGCATCCAACACGCTAGCACAGCTTTCGGCATTATGCTGCGCAGCAACCATTTCAAGAAGAGAGGACGAAGAATTTGGTAAACGCTTTCGCAGCTCTTCGATGAGACCTTCAAAGCTAACCTCCGTCCCAGCACCCGACGTCGAGGAGCACGGAATGGACGCCATGGAAAGATCAGCCGCTAGCGATAACGACCCCGTGTGCGGTTGTTTATCCGAATGGTACACCGAATGGCCCGCGCGTCTGTGTCTCCCAAAGCGATCCCGCCATTCTCCCGCTAGCAAACCTTGCGCCCTCCAGCTACGTTTGCGGGATACCCGTGCGGCGTTGGCGTTGAAATAGGTGGTGGATGGGGTCAGCATCGGGGCTTGAGCGTTTACATTTGTGGAAGTTTGAAGAAGATTGGATGAGTTGGAGAGGCTAGCTTCGCTGGTTTCTGGTGGTAGGAAGGCGTTCTGTTCTTGCCCGGCGGGGAGAAGGCGATGCTGGCTGACTGCTTCGCAGGCGGACGCGCTGTTATTGTTGACGTCAGTCGGGCAGGCGTAGTCTTGTGCTCGTGGGATAAGTCGTCTGTTCAACAGGGGGGCAGAAACATCGTCGGTGGGGACGATTGTTGGTAACGATAGTTGTTTAAACAAAAACGTGGATGATTGTTGGCAACGATAGTATTTCAGTATAAAACAAAAGACGTCTCAGCTGTGAGGTCGAGGGTTTCGTCGAACCTCATATTTGCAAGCAGTGTGTGATACTTCGATTGCGTGTGCTGCGGGGTGTGTGTGTCCTCGTATTTAGGATACAGATAAGCAGGGTTTGCAATCGCAGTTGAGTGCAAAACCCGTAATACCTTGGGGTGATGGCGTTGCGTTTCTATCATATCTATCATAGACGGCACCGATGAATGAAGGCAAACTCCCTGCGACGGCAACTATACCAGCATAGGGCAGCCGCAAAGGGGCTTACTGGTAGGTCTAGATGTTCAATGATTATATCAAGAGTTCCTACAACGATCACATCAAGGGTTCCTATTACCAAGCGGATTTGGTCCCTTCCGTCGCACACACATATGGACGACCGTCGTCCCTTTTCCGCTCTGCACCCAGTGGATTTTACTGCGGGCCCTGTCGGTCTTCATAGCAGTGCTATGGAAATGTCCATGGAAATGTCAAATAGTGTGCATCGTTGGCTCTGTTCGAGAATATGTATATGGAGTGATACATCAGTACGAGTGAGACTTAACTACTCATCCTCTACGCCTCCTATACCCCAACTGTCCATGCAAACCCGAAGAAAACGTCACTGCGACCGGCGTGCAGAATAACCCCTCTGAACGACACTGCTATGCATACTCGAGGTTATGTTAAGTAGTGTACCACTGTGGGCAGAAATATAGGTACCGTTGGTTTAACAATATGATTACCAAACGGTCCTTACATTTCCGTACAAAGTGGTATATACAGCGCATGCTAGGTTCTACGGTACGGTACGAACACGCAACGTATCATATTTGCTGTTTATTACCTCGACGGACCCAACTGCATCTTGAGCACCTGGCGGAGCATGCGGGCTCGCCACGGAAATGTGAAATATGGTGCGTCGTTAGCTCTGTTCGAAAACATGTGACGTGATGTATCATACCCTGATCATACCATCATACCGCGCTTGCTACCGTCTACGGTATGAGCATGCAACATATCACATCTATCTGCTGTTTGTTACCGCGACGGACCCAACTACGTCTTGAGCACCTCTATAAGAAAGTGACACTGAGACAGGCGGGCAGAGCCCCCCTATGAAAGACAATGATACTCGAAAACATATAATGTACCAGGTGTCATACAGCGCATGTTAGATGCTACGGCACGAACATGCAACGTATTACATCTGCTGTTTACCTCGACGGACCCAATTGCGTCTTGAGCACCTGGCGGAGCATGCGAGCTCGGGCCACATCCTTCGCTGTCAGCTGACGTTTCCTGTGGACGAGGCCACCCAGCGAGCTGATGACGATAGCTGGCGCTGTTATATTCATACCAGCAAGGTATCACACACATACATGCGACAAGTAAAAAAAATCGAGAACGCAGCAGCAATGTTTTTCGCCATGGGTATACGATGATGATGGTTGCAACGCATGAATGAGTCTACCAGGTACGAACAAGCAGCTGATCCTTCCTGCGAACGAGGCCACCCAGCGAGCTGGTGGCAATACTCGTAGCTGGTGCTGCTACAGCAGCGGCGGTATATAAGCAGCAAGATATCACGCTCATACATGCGACATCGTCCAAAAAATGAGGTCGAGAACGTAATTTTTTTCGCTACTCGTACGTGTATGCTATAATAATGGTCGCAACGCATGGAGTCTACCAGATACCAACAAACAGCCGATCTCTCCTACGGACGAGGCCACCCAGCGGGGTGATGACAATAGCTGGTGCTGTTTAGCAGCGGTGGCAAGCGGCAAAATAACACGCGCATACATGCATGCGACACCGTCCAAACATGAGATTGTGAACGCAGCAATATGCTGCGCTATAATATGGCTATGCTATATGCTGATAGTCGCAACACATAAAGTTGACCAAATATATACCAGGTATGAACAAGCAGCTGATCCTTCCTGTGGACGAGGACATCCATTGAGCTGGTAACAATAGCTGGTGCTGTTAAGCAGCTGCTTATAATAACATGCGACATCGTCCAAAAAATGGGTGCGAGAACGCAGCAATAATATGTTCCGCCACGATGAGTATACTACGATAGTCGCAACGCATGGAGCTTCTATTAGATGCAAACAAGCAGCTGGTCCTTCTTGTGGACGAGACCATGCAGCGAGCTGATGACAATAGCTGGTGCTGTCATGGCATGGCAAGATATTACGCACATACATGCGATATCGTCCAAAAATAGGACCGAGAGTTCAGCAACATTTTTCGCTACGAGATACCAGGTACTCATGATGCTACAGTAGTCGCAACGCATGAAGTTTACCAGGTACAAACCAGCAAGCACGTACACCATCACCTGTCAGCTCATCGTCGTCTAGCCACATGCTGTTGTCGTAGCCACAGCTGCCACCACAGAACGCAGGCAGGCGGAGCGATCATACGAGCGTATGGCCGGCTTTTACCATGATTGGTGTTGGCCGTTTCAACGAAAGCCATTTACATGGAACTCCTTTTCATTTGTTTTCAGAGAAAGTTGAACTTCAGGCACTGCTTGTGCATCGCTTCGTGCAATCGACGAATCCGAACAGGCTGTTGTGTTGTGTCCGGTCGTTGAAGTGCTTGGATCGCGACATCCTCCTAGGTTGCCATGATGTCGAGCATGTTCTAATGAGATATCCGTGCTCTGTGCACGGCGCGCGTTTTCCTGTTGCTGTTTCCGGGCTCCCACACGTATGATACCATAGCCGTTGTGGCCGTTGTAGCATACCTGGTAGCACACGAAAAAACGCAGGCACATCTATCGAGCAGCAATGGCATCTCTGGACAAGCTGGCTAGCATGGACGGATGGGACGTAGGTGAGGACTTGACAGGTATGATACCACACCGCTTGCTGTGGTCCCACAAATAGGACGAATCGACGAACCGTTCATAATGTTTCTTTGCACCCTGAGGGTTGTGTGTATTATGTTTTTGCTTTCGGACTCGATCCGTACTGGTACCAGTACGATATCTTCGCGCTGCTTCGACGTATCGTATCACACCATACGAGGGGCAAAAACAATACGTACGGCAACAGCGAAAGTGCCTTATCATGCGAGAACGGATGAGACGTTGGCGAGGACGTGACAGGCATGATACCACACCACTCGCTATGATCACACAGATAGGACGAATCGCTCATGTTTCTTTGCACCCTGTTGTTGTTGTTCTCACATTAAATGTAAGAGAGAGAAGAGAGGAGAGGAGAGAGGAGAGGAGAGGTTCAGGTGCTTGGTTGGACAGGCTTCAGTCACTCTGGAGTGGAAGAATGCCCCCGGAAAAAAATAATTAAAACCAAAAGTGGTACACGTATATTATACCTGGTATATCACAGCTGAAGCAAGTCGTACATCCGCCAAAAAATAAAATAAAAGTGAAATCGGAAGTGTATATACGTATCAGGCCCATACTGGTACATACGTTTCGAGACTCACAACTGAAACCGCCTACACCGCATGCCACCAAGGAAAACAAATAATCGACTCACAACTGAAACCGACTACACCGCATGCCACCAAGGAAAACAAATAATCCACAACTCCGAGGAGAAAAAAGTAAAGGAAGAAAGAAAAATGAGAGAAAAAAAACGAGAGAAAAAGAGGGTTGTGTGTATGTTTTTGCTTTAGAACTCGATCAATACTGGTACCAGTACGACAGTGAAAGTGCCGTGTCATACAACGACGGATGGGACGTTGGCGCGGACGTGACAGGTATTTCTACACCGCTGTGATCACACGGATTGGACGAGTCGGTCATGTTTCTTTGCTCGCTGGGTATGTATCTTTACCTTTGAACTCGACCCAGATACAGTACAGCATATATTTGCGCTGCTTCGACGCACCAGGTATGTGCCAGAAACAAAAACAATACGTACGGCAAAAGCGAAAGTGCCATATCATCCGTACAACATGTATCTCGAATTATGCTCAAAAATTGATTTCACAACCCCTTCCGGCCACATCACGTAGGGAGTGCAGAGGCCTGTACGGCAAACTACAGTAAATACAGCGGGGTACCCCGTTTAAGAGTCCCTCGGAACAGGCCAGTGTTACCGCTCTTATCTCCATGCCGCTCTTACCTAAGATTGGGTATGATATAGGTTTTAGTATAGGCGCCACAAGGCGTGACAAGCCGATTTGACCGCTCTTATGCGCGTTTTCTCATAATGTGGACGCTCTTAAATCAGATACCCCACCGTACCTGCACCAGCACAAACCTTACCCTTTCCCTTTCGCATGGTATCTTTCTGTTATGTAATGCTTGCCGGGGGAAGATGAAGCGGATGGCCCTACCGCTTCAGTCACGAGAAGACCACAGTGTGTCCTCAAAGACACCGCCGTTGGTGGCCCCGGGGCAGCAATCGAGGCCCCCGCCGCCCCCCAGGCCAGCCACAACCAAGGAGATTCCAGTTTGAATAGTAATCGGAAAGAAACCGAACGACCACGGAGCAGTGGGCGCTTGGGACAGCTCGACCGCGGTTATCCCGGGCCAGCAATCGCCCCCCCCGCCGCCCCCTGTGGTAGCCAGGGAGAGGGCAGTTTGCATAAAAATCGCACAGAAAGCGAACGACCACGGAGCAGTGAGCGCTTGGAACAGCTCAACCGCGCTGGTCCCGGGCCAGCAACCCCCACCTCCGCCGCCCCCAATTTGTCTGCCAATCGTCCGGAAAGCGAAACACGACCACAAAGCAGCGAGTGCTTGGATCAGCTCGATTTTGACGGCCCCGGGACAACAGCCGGTCCACCCGCCACCCCCCGTGGCACAACCCATGGAGATGCCAGCAGTGTGTCTAATGATCGCATAGAAAGCGAACGACGACCACGAAGCAGCGAGAATCTGGAACAGCTCGCCCGTCTTGGAGTTCAAGCAGGCAGCCTCAGTGACCCGTCATTGGAGCAGTTCGACCGCGTGGAAATAGTCCAAGCAGGCAGCCGCTGCAGTAGTGATCCGGCACAAAGCATAACGCTAAAAAACAGCAGCAGTGTACCGGCACAAAGCGCATCGCTAAAACACAGCAACGGTGATCTGGCACAGCGCGTAACGCTGCAAAATAGCATCAGTGTCGTACCGCTTGCATTCGGAATGGCCGGCCACATGCACGGAGAGGCACTTATTACCAACGCAGGAGAAGAAGCAGGCGAGAACTTACTCCCACCCCCACCCTCACCCCCTATGAGGTTGGGAGAGATGGGCCGTCTGGATAAACAGGCGGGCGGGGAGCGGGGGGGAGGGGACAGCATCAGTCCTATTAACAGTCCTGTTCCGTACCCGTGCGAATTGTCTCGGAAACACGCTTCCTCCGGTAAGGACGACGTTCGGGCAGCCGTAACGCCGGATGTCACGACGGGCGCAACTATTGCTCGAGGGCGCTCATCCCCTAACCATCATGCGATTGGCACTTCGCGGAAGGGAGGGGTCGGGGGTGACACTTCTGGTAAGACCACGCGGGGAACAGTACAGGACACCTATTAATATAAGAAGGCATGTTCAATTTCTGTTTGACTGTCATGTTTTTCGATGGACACTAACGCTGCACATCGGCGGATGGCAAGCAATAATAAAAATGGAAACATGAATACTAACCCCAGGCTGGGTTTTTCATTTGAGAGAGGATACGTTCTACACTAAACTAAATTCAGTATAACTGCTCCCGGATTTCTTACCCTTCCGTAAATATCGGCCTGCCTTCCTGATTACCGTGCTTCTTAGTATGTGTCTGGTAGTGTTTCTTATATTACTGTAAATATCGGCCTTCCTTTCTTATAACCCTGCTTCTTAATAGGTGTCCTTTATTGTGGTGATGGCGGCGGCGGAGGTGTTTTGTTTGACGAAGGAGGCGGGAGCGAGAGGGGGGGGGTTGGGAGTAATGACAAACCTGGTGCTATTAAGGTCGCGTGGGGTCGAGGCGGAGGTGACGACGGGGGTGGCGGTGTTACGTTGGACGGAGGAGGCGCGAGCGAGGCAGTCATCTCGAATCTGAAAGCTTCCCTGAGAAAAGAGCAGGAGGAAAGAACACGGCAGCAAGAAAGTCGGGAGGTGTTCGAAGAGCGGGCGAGGACGGCGTACGCGTCCTTGGAGGCCAAGTCGAAGCGGTGAGCGATGCAAAACCTGTCCCAACAGGTCACTGTAGCGGGTATTACGTCGTGTTGGTTATATCATATAGCACTACCCACTATTTAGGCACTCATGTGACTACCTAGGCTAGTGGTTAGTGCTATATAACCAACACCTCGGTAGGAGTGTCCATGGCACTACCAAATTGGTAGGATTGTGCATGGCGCCAGAAAGTCGGTAGGATTGTCCGGGACACGAGACTGGCAACGATGCCTGGTGCATGGATGCACGCCTGCGGAACCTCCCGATAAATAGGCTAGTGGTTAGCGCTATATAACCAACACCTCGGTAGGAGTGTCCATGGCACTACCAAATTGGTAGGATTGTGCATGGCGCCAGAAAGTC
>JAYJMJ010000405.1:2521550-2531890 GCA_036873875.1 Laminaria ephemera
CGTGTCATTGTGCTTTGCGCCAACACGGTCTGTCTTTCCCTCAACAGAGGAGGCAAGGGTGTGAGGGTTGTATGATGGCATACACACGTCTTCAACTCTGAATCTATCTGTCTGCAGACTGCTTGTGTATGATACGTTGTTGTCGTGCCTCTGCACGCTGCGCTGAGCGAGCTGAGTTTTGTTTTTATCAATTTTCACGTACTTTTTGTTGGTGCACCAAACATCACGCCGGTTACGTCGGCGTTCATTATTCATTTGCTACTGGTAGGTAGATGTTTTGTACTGTGGTTGTAGACTGATGTTGTTGTCGTACGCAGCAAACATTGGGAGCGCACAACAACATGTTTTTGTAGATTTTAGAACCACAAAGCGGGGACAGGACATCAACAACACAACAGCAGCAGCAGCACCGTAGCAGCAGCATAGCAGGGCGTGCTGCTGTTGTTGCAGCTATTTACTTCTCGTGCGTGTTATATAATGTGCTTTGCGCCAACACGGTCTGACATTCCCTCGACAGAGGCAACGGTGAGGGTGGCTGTACGTATGATACCATACTTCCTAACCTCTGAATCTATCTGCAGACTCATGTGTGTGTGTGTTTATGTCGTGCCTCTGCACGCTGCGCTGAGTGTTTTCTTTCTTCTCGATTTTCACTTAATTTTTGGCATCGGTCTGAGTGATACAATATTTTTTGTAGACGATGGTATAGGATACAAAGCAGTAAAAGTTGTAACAGGAGTATAGTAGTATCTATTAATATCATAGACTGCTGTACGCCTTGAATGTGCTGAGCACAACAGCAGTTTTGAGATTTTCTGCTGCACCCGAACGCTTGCGCTGGCTACATGAAAGCACCATCAACATCTGGTTCGTGACATTCTCTGGATCGTCCCTACCTTCATTCCCGATAAGCCAGAATCATTTATTTACATTATGGCGCCATGCACTTTACCGTAAGGACGCACGGGGGTGCAAAATGATGAAGCTTGCGTCACCCTTCGTCCGAAGGGGAACCTTGTAGAGTATAAACGAACCCTTCATATACGCGCAGGCAGAAACTGCCAACCCGGCAACTAGGAAACCCATCAGCGCGTCTACCCGTCTACTTCACACGGAAAATATGTCTGTTTTCGGCACTCTTGCCCCTTGACGGACATACGTCAACGCAAGCCTTCAAGGACCTAACCACACTATAAAATATGATAATAATTCAAAAGACCCGTCAATGACATCAATCCAGGACAGCCGTCAAGGATCAACTCACACAAAAAATAGCATATTAACTCTAAAGAGGTCTTGACGGGCCATAACTACACCGTCAACCGATGTATTCGAAGCATTTCACACACCAAACAGATCATGATCTACATCATATGAACACATCTATTCTTTGTCCTGAGTGGCCGGTATGACTAGCCCAAAACAGTATACTTTCAGGCTAGGTGGCCGCTACGACTAGCCCAAGCAGGCTGGCTATTAGCGCCAGAAGCTGACAGCAGACAGCAGGCGACGATGCACAGCACGACTAGCCCGCAGCAGGCGGGCTTCTAGCGTCAGCATGTGAGGTGACGTACACACGACACGACTAGCGCGTACTTCGTCAGCAATCATCCGTCATCACTGACAGCTGTGACAGCGGTGCCAGCAAACGTACGTACCAGGTGTTACGTAGAGCAAGCTCACATCCTTTCGAAACTCGACATGAGGATAAAGCAAGACAGCACCGCAGGAAGAGAAGAATACGGGGGCAAGGCGAAAGGTCCTGCTGTGCTCTGCCTGCTACTGCTGCTTTGCTGCTGTAGTGTCTCTGTAACTGAGGGCTGCTTTGCTGTGTTTATTTTTCTGCTGCATGATGCTGCTGCTCTGCTGCTGTAGTCTCTGTAACCGTGCTGCTTTGCAGCAAAGCGCTGTGTGTGTGGGTGTGTGTTTGTTGTGTTAGGTGTTTACGGGTATACTCGTACTCTTCTATCTATACAGTACCAGGTACAGTCGTCGTGGTCGCTCCTTATTATCAGTGCTGTGCCTTGGCAGACGACGATAACCACACTAAATCGGGACCCCGCACTATCCCGGGGTGCAGTACAGTACTACTCTATAGGACGAGCAAGGTGGTGACAAGCGATGCTCACCGCACTAAACTGGGGCACCGCACTAAAGGATACCGCACCAACGCGGGACACGACGGTATATATGATACAAGTACGTATTATTTGTAAATGTTTGGCCGTGTAATACGAGCGTCGGCAAAACTGTTTTTTAAGTTTTTGTTTTTTGCCTTTTTTCTTGTTATAAAGTTGTTTGGCTCTCATCACACATACCGACACACAGACTGCTGTTTTAGCTCTGCAGGCTACTTTTTTTGCTGCTGCTGTAGCTAAAGTCTCATGGCAGTGATGTACAAAACGGCGTAAACGTAATTGCGCGTAACCAATCTGGGGTCGCCGTAACTATTTTTTTTGCCGTGATTACGTTTGCCACTGTTCCCCTAATATAAAAAAACGTCTATTACGTGGGTGGAAGCCCATTAAATACCAAGATACACGATGCACCGAACAACAGCCCACGGCATGCAGCACACCAGCACACAGAGAGGTGATAACGTACAGCTGTGTGCGCCGATACAGCTGTACAGCACACGACCTACATACATATGAACAGGACCCGATGTACAACACACAATAACCCGCTCCATTGGCGAAAACGAGTGTTGTACATACGTAGCTTTGTATTTTTCGGCACTGCTGCCTTGCTGCTGGTGCTACTACTGTGGTCTGGCTGCAACAGAGTAACTAAGTGTGCTGTGCTACTTTGGTGTTTTCTTTATGGCTGCCGCCAGCTCTTCTACTCAGTTTTTGTTTTCTGTGTAGCTGTTATTTTAATACCTGGTATACATACCATTATTAAACGCCCCCAGCGCTACAACTGTATAATAATACAAAGCGTGTATCTACGAACCAAGTACAGAAAATATAGATACACTAGTATTCGGTCAGGTTGGTTTAGGCCTTCTTCCTATTTCTTGCGTCCCCCCCGTTATTATACTAATACTACTGTAACACGACTCCGAAGGGAAATCTTGTATCTCGTGACATCTTTGCTGGAAAAGCCCTTTCGGTCTTACGGGGTACCAGGTAAACAACAGTCGGTACACAAGGGGTACTTGATATACGAGAGTGATACCCAAGAGCACGTTAGCCGTACGAAGAGCCGCACTGGTTGTGTGCACATCGCAAGCTCCAAATATTCTTGTATTCAGCACTCTGCTGGTATGATTTGTGGGGTGAGAACACCGTAAAGACTTCTGCTCTGCTGTGCGCTGTGCAGAGGCTGTGCAGAGGGTTAGACTTAGGGGCGTTGGGACTTGGGACACAACTCTCCCTTGTCGACGACAATCGCAGCAACCTTGTGTTCGATAGTTTGCAGCATAGACTAGACAACTAGAGTATGCATGCACCGCGGCGTTCCCTTGCCTTTTTGGGCGCGCCTCTCCCCTAACAGACCGATTGATGGGGCTGTGAGTTGGCTGAACTTCACATCTACCAGGTAGTTATTAGTTGGGTGGCGAAGTAAGGCAACTGACTGACTTGCTTGGTACCGGTAGTCTTTACCACACGTCGAGCCACAAACGCGCCAGTCAGATGCAAAGACGCAGAACTTCGCAAATTTCCGCCCGCAATTAACTGTAATGCCTAGCCAAGTAAGAACTAAGTCAGCGAGCGGCTTATAATTAGCCAACTCACAACCCTACTAACAGACCAATTCGCGCATTCGCGTCCCTTCTGATGTTTTTGGTTTTTACGTTTTTGGCAGCGACCGGGGTCGGGGGAGGCGAAGCTGTCCTCTTTCCAAGATACCGTCGAGGCGGCCCTCCTGTTCGTGGAGAGTTACCTGATGATGCATAGACGGAACGAAGTGTGCTTTGTGGCCTGCTCCTCTCAAGAAAGGCGAGAGCTGGTTACAGCTACAAATAGTATTGACCACTCAACCGGTCGAACTCACAGCTGACGTATTTGATTTTTTGAATATATAATACCTGGTACTACAGTACAACAGTACGAGTAAATGACACATATTAATATTATGAAACACGGTATATAAGAAAGGCAGGCTGAGATTTGCAGGAAGATAAGAATTCCGGGAGCCGTTGTACGGAAGTTTGTGTGGAACGCACCCTCTCCCAAATATGAAGCCCAGCCTGAGATGTATTTTTGTTTTGTGTGCTTTGTCGCCTGCTCTACTCAAGAAAAGTGAGAGCTGGTTACAGCGTAGGATACTGTTTGTACTGCTGGTGCGTAGTACGATCCAACAAGGGTTTCCAACGAATCCTGTGCCGATAACCACGAAGTTAGGATATAGCAATCGGGAATGCGGCCCGTCTTCGGCCATCGCCTCGATAGGAACGATCGACGCGTGGTGGTATGAATATTGGCCGTGCTCTCTCCTTCCCGATCAGAAGGCGTAGTCCACCACCTTACCACCATAGTATGTGCGTGTTCTTCACATTAAACCGTTCCTTCTACCCATCGACATCCTTTACATCCAGTGAAAGTGCCGATTCTTCATCCTAGAGATACGAGCTCTGTGGTCACAGATTACGAGACAGGTATGTACATCGCCAACACCGTAAGGAGATTTGGCCAGGCAATGCGAAACGTACTGGACACGAATTACGCGGAACCTAAACAAGCCAGCAAACCAGTGAGATTGCAGGAGAGAAAGAGAACGACTAATAAAAGAAAAACGATGACGAACGAAATGCTTTATCGCATTTTCGGTACCGGGGCACCCATAACCAATTTTAGCAATTTTTACTCCGCCTCTTGCCCCCCCTCTTCTGCGCATGTCAGCACCATCGTGTTCCCCACGCTAGCCATGGAACGCGAGCATCGGTCACTAGGAACCGGTTCAGTCAGCACCAAGGAGTTCCAGCGATGTCTGTGGGAGAGCCTGAGGGGGTTAGTCGAAAGAGAGCACGCCAGAGGTACGTGTACCAAGTAATATGTGGGGCTTTTCATGGTCATGACCCGGCCCGCGGGTCGGGTCAGCGGTCGGGTCAGCAGGTTTAAAATAAGTTCGCGAGTCGAGTCGGATCGAGTCAGGAGGTGTTCGAAATTTCACGAGTTGGGTCGGGTCGGGTCGGGTCAGGAGGTTTCCAAATCTCACGGGTCGGGTCGGGTCACCCTGACCCGATCCGAAGGTGACCCGAACGACCCGTGCAAAGCCTTGGTAAGTGCGAGCGAAGCGAGGTTCTCATTTACGACGACGCCTAAAAAATAGGGGCTCCTTTCTAGCCTTGCGTGACCGCATCTCCGTGTTCCCTCCGACGACCAGAGTCTCCCCCAAAAAGCAATACATAAAACATGAATCGTTGTGTGTTGTGTGACTACTCGTTGCATCGTGTTATCGTGTTCGACTTTTCTGCTTCCCTCCAACGCACACTGAGTTGACGACAGTTGTACATATCCACCAGCGCAAGTTCCTATCGAGAGCTACAGTATCTTAGTTACCCTGGTACTGAGTTAGGCCCTGGTCAACAATGCTGTAAATATCAGCCGGCCTTTCTTGTTGCCCTGTTTGTTATTTATTTATGGGTGTCCTGTATTGTGCTGCTGTGCCGTGTTATGTTTTTTTTTTAGACGATTCCGACGGTTCGAGGGCAGGTTGCACACTGGCAGGAGGCCTGTCGAAGGGCCTCTGCTACGTCAACCGAAAACTGCGAGAATCTCCGGCGATCCAGGTCAGGGTTAAAATGACAAGGTTGTGGTACAGAAGTGGTGCCTCTATAGTGCCGGTACGTGCCAGCCGGGAACACCAGCACTATAGCGGCAACCGGCACTACTTCGCGTACTGACACTACTTGTTGTTGTCATATGTGCCAGGCGATTTCACAGGCACTATAGTGGGTAACCGGCACTACTCAACAGGCTCTATAGAGGGACCTCTACTGTACCATATTTCGATGAGACAGTATGGGACGGACCTTCTACTACTGTTATACAGAGGTGTGTAATACCGCTAATTTAAGGCGTACCGGTAATACCGCATTGGCCAAATACATACAGGTTGGCCCTGGTTACGTTGATCACTCACTCGTGTCGGTTGATATTTGAGCTCTTGCATCGCCCCGATTGATGTCTTCTGACAAGCAGACTTTTCAATGTCACGATTCGTGACATATTCGTGACTTTTGTTTTGTCGTTAGGAGCGGCCCTCAGCCTCGAGAGGCGGCCTCATCTCGACACTTATCGCGTCTCTCTTTTGCGTTCGATGACGAAAACAGGCGCGCGCCCTCGTGTTTTCGGGGTCTCCTGATGTGCCGGAGACGTACAACTCTGTCATGAACGCCATTTTTTCGGCGCAAAAGGCGGGAGTGCTAGTGGATTGCGCCGTGCTGGGGGAGTCCTCCACCTTTCTACAGCAAGCGGCCTACCTCACAAGTGAGACATTCACAGGAAACGGCGTGCGACGTCAGCGCTGATATTTGCTGGTTGTTTAGTTGCTAGGTTTTCGTGAGGCAACGTCGTTGGTACCGGATTGGTTGATACGAGCACATTCTAGTATCCTCCAGCATTTGTCCTGGATAATTATATTGGCCCGTGATTGTTAATTTTACTATTAACAACTCTTACCGCATATCTTCGTAAATTTGCCGACATCGGATTAATACCGACACAGACTACATCGTATATTCTATCAGGATGCACCAGATTATTGCGGCTCTGATACTTTTAGTGTATGCTTGAAACAGACTGTCGCTCGCCAGAGCTACGTAGAGTAGTTCGAATGTGATTGGACGCCTAGAAGCTACGTAGCTATTTATACGAAGTATAGCATAATTCACGCTGACTTCTGTCCGTCCCCCTATTCCGTGTGCTCGGTTCATTCTGCTGCGCTGTCATTGGCTGGCGAATTGGGCCGCAGACGGGCTGTACCTAGAGCCCTCAGAGGTGGGAATAGCGCAGTACTTCTTGATCACCTTCTTGCCGAGCCAGAGCTACCGCAAGTACCTCAAGCTCTGCAAGCAGCAGAGCGTAGACGGCGATAAGCTAACTTCACAAACTATAAGCACCATTCACGCTATCTTCTGTGCCCTTATTCCTATTGCGTGTTTGCGGTTCATTTTGCGGTACCGCTGTCGGTATTTGGGCCTCAGACGGGCTATACCTGGAGCACGAAGAGGTAGGGATAACACATTTTTTTGCCACGTTCTTGCCGAGACAGACCTGCCGCAGAGACAGACCTGCCGCAAGTATCAATAGCACCTTTAACGCTAACTTATGTGCCCCTATTCCGTATTGTCGGTTCATTTTGCGGTGCTGCTGTCGTTGTTTGGGCCTCAGACGGGCTATACCTGGAGCATTCAGAGGTGGGAATAGCGCAATACCTCCTGACCACGTTCTTGCCGAGCCAGAGCTGCCGCAAGTACCTCAAGCTCCGGAAGCAGCAGAGCGTAGACTTCAGGGCCGCGTGCTTCTGCCACAAGAAGGTCGTCGACATCGCCTATGTGTGAGTACTGCGATCGGTTATGTTAGTCTAAACGGCGCTACCATGTACTGATAACACGCAAGATAGCACCCCCCCTTGCAAGATAACACACCCCCTGCGATGATTTTCGGAGTAACACGCAAGTTAACACGCCCCCTGCGATGATTTTCGGAGTAACACGCAAGACAATACACCCCATGCGATGGTTTTTGGAGTAACGCTCAAGATAGCACACCCCCTGCGATGATTTACCGAGTAACACGCAAGCAGCAGAGCGTGGAATTCAGGATCGCATGCTTTTGCGATAAGAAGGTCGTCGACGTCGCCTACGTGTGAGCTTGTCCATCTGATAAGTTAGTCTGACGGCTCGGGCTGTGAGTTGGCTGGGTGTTAGTTGCCGACTAGTTGGAGTAGTTGGCTAGGTTTTACGGCTAGTTGCGTTTAAGTCGGCTGACTTATATATAAGTTGCCGACTGGTTATTAGTTGGCTAGGTATTACAGTTAGTTCGTGGACTTCAGGGCCGCATGCTTCTGCCACAAGAAGATCGTAGACATCGCCTACGTGTGAGCACTTCGATCTGTTAGTCTCATAGCGCTATGATTTGCTCATTTCAATCTATAGCAGCACCGGCAATCCGTTACACGCATCGTACAATAATCCATATCCACCAGGAAACCCCGAGATGTATCCAGGATGTAGAAAACCCGGGGATATAACACAGGATAAGACCTGTCGAGCCCCGACGACCACAGCTCCTTGCGTTGGAGGCAACGTGCACGCTACTGCATGCCAGGCCAGTCAGTAGTTGTGCAGAGGAAATGCGCTGGAATGCCGTTACTTTTTTTTAAGGACAGATAAGCGATACGAAATATTGCCCAAAATAAGTCATGTAGTTCCCAGTTTGGTTATTCCTGCCCTTGCCTGATTTGTCGTAGTGCCACGACCGTGTTTCGTTGTGCCCCCCCTTGCCGGATTGGTCAATGTCTAACCTTCCAGCTGCGTCATGTTAGAGGAAGCCGTGTCCCCCCCACTCCCCCCCATAACCCTCCCCTGCCCCTCCCTACGATGTTTTTGGTAGCCTCACCTGTCATCTAACCTTCACGTTTTTATTTATCGTTGTCATCTAACCTTCATGTTTTTGTTTCGTCATGTGATCTTGATGTTTTTTTTTGTGTCGTTGCCCTTTTTTATTTGCAGATGCTCGGTGTGCTTGTCCGTATTTTGCGAGTTTTCTCCGGTGTGCACGACCTGCGGGACAAGGGCGTGGCCGAAGAAGAAGACGGGGAACAAGAGAAGATCGTTGGCGAGGGGCAGCGTGAACGGATATTAGAAAAAATAAGAGTTAGAAAAAATACGATAGTTTTCCGTCGCTTACGATACGCCCTGTCCTTTGTTGTCGAGGATTGTGCGACATTCAGGCATGCTAACCTGCAACTACATAGCATACGCGTTATGATGCGTGCGCTTTTTCTTTGCGCTATATCTTAGCAAGGAGTTGAGCGAGGCTTCATTTCTCTGCTGTGTTTTGCTTGTGTTGTCTGGAACAGCAGCATTAATAACGGTTTCGAATAGAATGGAGCAATGGAGAGTTGCAGCTATAGCTACGCATAGTAGCTATCTTCGGGTATGCAGTTTCTCTGCATAATGTAATACGTCGTGTGGACGCGTTAGCGTTTCGATTGTTAGGTAAGGTTATTTTCCGACGCGTGCAAGTCGACAGAGAGGAAGTGCTGAACCCCACGGCGATGAAATATGTATGCACGAGGCCGTAACCGGAAGCCGGAGTAGGTCCGAGGAGATGAGGCCAACTATGACATGGATAGTAAAAACAAGAAGCATGAAGCAAAAGAGACTATCCCGACATCCCGGCGATTGTGGTACAACCAAGGTGCTTGAAGAAAGCTACCGCCGGGTAAAAACGTTAGTCCCTACCCTGCATGTATGCAGAAGTTGTAATTCGCACATATTGTTGCGACGGTGCCATTCTCCAGTACCGTCGACTCTGACAGGGTTTCCAGTTGTTGAGGGGGGCATACATAAACAGGGGCACAAACAGGAAGAGGGGACAAATATGGATTCACCCCGGGGAACGAAGCCGTCCGCCTGGTAAAAGTGGGCGGAAGGCATCTAGCCACGAGGTTCACTTCTCTTCCCGTGCCCGTCCTTCTGCTTGCTTGAATAATCACCGAAGACCAGAGTGCAACTGACTTCTACAATACAAGATGGCTGACGTTCACGACACCTATGATATGGTGTTGGGGACGGCGCTGACTCAGGTAGCAGTCTAAACGTAGTCGGCGTGCTTTGGTGTTGCGGTTTGGAGGTGGCATCCTTCGAAAACCATGGAGACAGATAATGAATATACCCAAATGTTTTGGGAAAGGGCATTGGCGCGCTGGAGTGGCGTGATGAGGCCTTCCTTCCATGAGTTATAAACATCCTTACAGATATGTCCCCTCACGGTGGCCTCTCCTCGGCATATTCTCCCACCTCTCAGCCATCCTCAGCTCTTAATTGCCGACGAACAAATAATTTTTGGGGGAACCTTCCTGAATCTCTTTGCTTTCTTCATTGGTTGCTCTTGACGTTCTATGTTTTCATTTTTTTTCTCGTTTTTTCGCAAAAGTCACACCAAGCTCAGCTCAGCTCAGCAGCGCAGCGCCGTGCGGTACCGTGCCGTGCGGTGCCGTGCCGTGTGATGCTGTGCTGTGCGGTGCTGTGCCGTGCTGTGCCATGCTGTGTTTTGTCTTTCGTAAATACTACCTGGTAGGTATCATATACACATACTTACATTTGTCCCCGCTTTTTTTTAAAACCTTAATCACTTGATTCCAAGGACCCGCTTCGCTCTCAG
>JAYJMJ010000405.1:2552926-2564479 GCA_036873875.1 Laminaria ephemera
AAACCCCCCCCCCCCCCCCCCCCCCCTCCCGGCTGCTAAAGAGTATCAAACAGCAGCAGCAGTAAACAAATAAGGAAGACGGCAATGCGTACGCGAAATCACTTCTGACCAAAACACCACCACACAATATAGCTGCGTTGACCTCTCTCCGTCGATCAACAGGTACTTGGCACCACTTGGGACGTAAATATAGGGATCGTTGGAGTATTAACACGAGTACCAAACGGTCCTTACATTTCCGTCCAGAGCCGTGCAACGGTAGAGGTTGCAATGTTAAGCCCGAACATTTCTCGCTCACGAGGCTCCTCAATTGAGAAGCTACCCAATACTATGACGGGGATACATAGTAATTAGGACCAAATATGATTAGTAAAAATAGAGTAATATATAGGTTTTTGTGTGTATCGTAGGTCCTGATTACTGTGGTCCCCCGTAATAGGGATTAGGGCCGGCCCCTCCGCCCCAATGCCGGAGGGGCCATATTTCGGAACCCAGACATCAACGGGTTATCATGCAGTACATGCCATACAGTAGTTGTCCCCGAACTAGGCGGTGGTGTGCGAAACCCCTATGACCGCCTTATTGGGGGCAACCGCCTTAATCGCTAATAGGGCGGTTGCCACCCGTCCGCCCCAATGGCGGAGGGGCCATACTTCGGAACCCAGACATCAACGGGTTATCATGCGGTACATGCCATACAGAGCAGTTATCCCCGAATTAGGCGGTGGTATGCGAAACCCCTATTTACCGCCTTGTTGGGGGCAACCGCCTTAATCGCTAACAGGGCGGTTACCACCTTATTGGGGTTGCTAGACTACCTCAACAGGGAGATAACCGCCCTAATGAGGAAATTATGGAGTTTTAGTGTGCTCTACAGTGCAGTACAGTACACAGTGCAGTACAGCAGCACAGTATAAGTGGTACCTGGTAAGTTCAACCCAGCAGAGCGCTGCACGATGAAGAAAGGCTGTGAGCAAAGACAAGTGCCACGATCGGGGCATTTCTAGCCTTTTTAGGCCAAATTATTTCTGACTGACGAGGCTCCGCAACTGAGGAACTACTTACTAATAGTATCATTGAACTGCCGATTGTGTTGTATAAACATGACTCGGTGTATACCTAGGCCATAGAACTGTTCATCGGGTTGCACTTTCGTTTTGTTCTCGCCGCACGGTTTTAGGTGAGGTAAATGGAGCTCCTCGAGTGAGGAGCCTCGGGAAAAACTAGTTGCACCCCTAGCGTAGCATGGGTCTGACGGCGAACAGGTACGGAATTGTGCTCCGTCGTGGTCAGGGAGCGCAGGTGCGTGTGGTTGAACACTTGCTGAAGAGCATGTAGCTTACCGCAGCAGCGTCAACATGCTACATTGAAAACAAATATATTTTTCTGCTGCAGTGGCACAGATGAGATGACACTTGGCACAGCCTACACTTACGTGCATGCTGTACCAATCCTGGCCAGTTGGGTTACGTGCTGTTGCACGGAGGTACTGCTGAACTGTTGTACTGCTGTACGAGAGCCAGGTTCAGGTTGTCTGTCCGGATGTGGAGGTCTTAACTGCCCTCAATAAGGCGGTAGACCGCCCAATTGAGGGACCAGCCATGAATAACGTGGTCACCGCTATATTGAGGGTTCAAGTCGTGCCAAGCGATTTTCACCGCCTTATTAAGGGATACCGCCTTATTAGTACCGCCTTATTCGGGGACCACTACCGTATACCAGGTACCTGGTACGTCGTTAGAGATAGTCCTAATTCTATGGGGAATATTGTATGGGCCCCGGAAGTAAAGGTTAATTGTTAATTGAGCTGTGCCTTGATACGATATTTGCATGGAGAGATTGTATGCTCGTACTCGTACAGCACAACGAGTACCCGTACTGCTGCTACAGTCATGTGCTGTGTACGCTCGATGTAAAAATAGTACGTACCAAGAATGATGTAGTGCAACAGCAGCCGCAACAGAATAGCAGCAGTAGGTACAGTAACAACAACAGGCAGGATCCTCGGCCAACTGTTTGTAATTCCGTAACACCGGGGTACTATTGCATACGTGCAGCAGCAGCAACTGCACAGAGCAGAATCATCAGTGCTAGTCGTACTGATAGCAGAGCAGCAGCAGCGCAGAGCTGCGGCGTCAGCGCCAGTCGACATATCGTAGCTCAGCAACAGAGAAGCCGCAGTGCCTGGTATCTACTACCAGGAACAGTTCAGTTTACGAGAATCGTCACACAAAAATAGAGAAATTTAGAGCGTAAAAAAAGACATGTCCAGCAAGAAGTCAAGACGGCAAACAATGATTGTGTATGCGGAACAAAAAGCACAGAGCGAGATCTGCAATTTAAAGACCGTTTGAGATTTATATTAATAAGTCGAACGTGCGCTATATTTCCGTCCAGAATGGTATATGAACACAAAGCATCGCAGCACACCAGTGCAGCAGCAGGCAACAGGTCATCGCAAGACAGAGAGTTCACACAGCGTCGTCAGTCCCAGACTGCCGGTACGTACGATGCATACGCACACAGCTGTAGTACGTGCTGAAACCACTTCACCAGCTGGTTTGTTTTCATTGTGATATGGATGGGGAGGACAGCTGTACCTATGTGCCACAGATACAGTACAGCAGATATCTACGAAAATATCTACGTTCGGTTGTACATGGTACATGCTGACAAGTATGTACAGGTCGCGCAGTCACAGGAACCCGTGATCGACCGTCCCCGCTATGGTCTTTCGTTCGTCCGCACAAGGGCCATGGCAGATGACGACGATAAATCCAAGCACATGCCGTTGAATCTGTTGTTCGCGGTGCCCTAGATCGGTGTCCAGCCAGGTTCACCATATCACACAAAATCTAAGGTAATGCCATCGGACATCACAGGCCTCAGGTTTTATCAACTCTAGCTATGATAGTATTAGATGATCACTGGATACGATGTAAATTTAAGAAAGCATTCATTCGTCAGATACCTACAGTAGCCCATGGGATTGTGTATCGGGCTTGGCATACGTAATCTATTCGTCAGATACCTACAGTAGCCTATGGGACTGTGTATCGGGCTTGGCATACGTAATCTATTCTTCAGATACCTACAGTAGCCCATGGGACTGTGCATCGGGTTTGGCATACGTAATCGATTCGTCGGATACCTACAGTAGTAGCCCATGGGACTGTGTATCGGGCTTGGCATACTTCGTACGTAACTATTCGTCAGATACCTACAGTAGCCAATGGGACTGCGTATCGGGCTTGGCATACGTAATCTATTCGTCAGATACCTACAGTAGCCCATGGGACTGTATATCGGGAGTGGCATACGTTTTTCTCCAAGTTGGTTGCTGGGTGAGGTACAAAGCTCCTTAAGCTCAATGTATAATGTTGGTTTCGGGGAGTCGAAAACATTTTATTGGGGAGCAATGGAGACGAGGTAAAGTATTCAAATGTTTTTGTCGGGTGGGGTTTTGTAGATAAGATAATTAATTAGATATTTTGTCCGGGGAGGGATTGCGCATAAGGAATATATATATGGGGGGAGTGGTGAAGTTTAATGAATCCATTATACTTGAAGACATTAATTAATTTCCATGTTGGAGGGAGACGATAGAGGGAGCCTCAGAGTTTTAGGTGCTAACCTTACCACAGGTTGAAGCGTCTCTTACCTGCGGCTGCAGCGCCGTCGCGTCGGTGCCCGGCTTTAATCTCATGCGCACGATGAAAAAGAGGTCGCTCTTTCCGAACAGACCCTTGTGCCCGTGTCGAAACGCCAGAACCGATTCGAACTCTGTCTGTATCCCTGTCTCTTCAAGGACCTCCCTCGCCGCCGCATCTGGTAGATCTTCTCCGGCGTCGATTAACCCTATCGCGAAAACATCGGATAAGGAAGGGCGGGGTAGGGGGAGGATGTCAGATACTACGCTGTAACATATTCTCTACGTGTGTCGAAGCTCATTGGCTGAGGTTGCACCGCATTTGGCTGAGGTTGCACCGCGTCTGGTAAGTCTTCGCCGGCGTCCTTTTTGCGAAAACATCGGACAAGGAGGGGCGGGGTAGGGGGAGGATGATATTTCTCTGTAACATTCTCTACGTGTGTTGAAGCTCATTGGCGGAGGTTGCAGCGCAGTTGGCTGAGGTTGCACCGCGTCTGGTAACTCTTCTCCGACGTCGATTAACCCTTTCGCTGAAACACCGTTTCAGTCGGATAAGGAGGGGCGGGGTAGTGGGAGGATGTCAGATTTTACGCTTTGACAGACTATCTACATGTGTTTAAACTCATTGGCTGAGGTTGCACTGCATTTGGCTGAGGTTGCACCGCATATGACTCAGGTTGCACCACATTAATTTATGTAACGTATCTATCAGATAACAGATCCACATTATGCCGACAGAGGAGACGGGGGAAGCTTCGCGCGCATCCACCATTGGTAGGCCCCTAATACCGTTAAACTGTCCACGCTTTTGTTGGGATTGTACGAGGGTGGGACGAAGACAATCGTTAGCGTGCCACCTCATGCCCACTGTGCCAGAAATGCCGGCATTGTCAGCTCTGGACATTGTGCCGCTCGGAGTGCTACCACATATTTTTGCTTCTGCGCAAGGTAGGTACTAACTAGTGCGCTGGCGCCACCAACCCTCTTGCCACTGCAGCAAGTATCCCGAACTAATTCCAGGGCTTTTCACGGGTCAGGTCACTTCTCGCGGGTCGGGTCGGGTCAGGGTGACTCGACCCGACCTGACCCGTTCCGCCAGATTTGAAAACATCCTGACCCGACCCAACCCGCCCCGTGACACCTCCTGACCCGACCCGACCCGCGAGAGATTAGAACCTCCTGGCCCGGCCCGCGGGCCGGGTTATGACCCGTGAAAAGCCCTGACTAATTCCCGGTACAGTACAGGACACCTACTAAGAAACATAAGTACTATCCCAGGCTGGGTTTCTTATTTGGAAGAGAGTGCGGTCCACACTAACTTCAGTATAACGACTCCCAGGTTTCTTATTATCATTGTGAATCTCAGCCTGCCTTTCTTAGTGCCTTGTTTCTTATCAGGTCTCCCGTACTGTAGGTTGTCCCCCAAAACGTGGGTGCCGTTATAATGTGCAGTTATAAACAAGTCACCAGGTATAAAGGGGTGACTTCAGAGGTAACAATTGACGAAAAAAGTGACATTTACAGCGTCGACCATTCGAAGGAACGTAGGTTACTCGGCTTTTGGCGATACGTTTGGTGTCCGAGCTGCAATAATTCAACACGTTGCACGGCATCATCCTACTCGTACTACTACGCGCTCACGGAGACGGTGGATAATATCGCAATTATCGTGTTACTGGTCGCCATACCCGGGCTCCAAAGGGTTAAGCACTTGCCGCTAAACACGCCCACCCTCGCGTGGCGGTCCTGGATAGCCACGCAGCGGCGGACACATGGCCCAATCACAAGCTTGATACGTCGGACAGATCATGATATAGATAATCTAGATCCCACATCTGCCGTTATGACATGCTGTCCGGGATCTGTGTAGTACAGATCCAACCCAGGAAACGTGTGCTACTCGTAGATAATTCAGATCATCCGGCTTTCGCCCAGCAACATGATCTATAGGCCATGCAGGTCATACAGACCAGGGATCGGCCCGCCCTTAAAGACACAGACCATGAATAGGCCAGGGATCTGTCCGCCCTGAAAGACATAGATCATAAGAATAGGGATCTCATCTGTCCAATGTGTGCAAGCTATACGCATCGAGCTCGAACGAGTTGCAGGCGGCAATACCACCCCTGCTCTCTTTGAGGCGTCCAAGGTGATGAAAAAACACAGTCTAGAGATACGATTTACATGAAAAAAAAACACATCTTGTCGACAACAGCGTGGAGCAGAGGTACGCCCTAGGTGTACGCGCGTGTTATGCATTATGGCAGACGCATGATACCGTAGGGGTGTACCCGTACCTAATTTTTCTGAGGCTCCTCACTTGAGAAGCTCGATACCTCAGAAAAGGTATTCCTAACTAAGTAAAACGCAAATGATAGGCGGGGGTGGGTTTCCTAACTATGCGTTTTTTTTTTAACTTACGGGTCCTCATTTGTAAAGCGCAAATGGTAGTCCAGCGACGTTGGGTAACTCCCCAGTCGAGGAGCCCCGCCAGTCAGAAACGTTTTGGCCAAAAAACGCTATCCCTGTTGTAGCATGCGTCTGTCGCGGCAATGGTTAGGCTCAGGCTCAGAATGACTCGAGCAAAAACGCTCACCTGTGGGGAATTTCCATAAGCCCGTTCCGCCTAGCGGACCTATTTCCATCCGGTGCCGAGAAGAAAGCAGGCGATCGCATGGGACAGAACACGGAGGTTAACTCGTCGAGCCAAAACGCGCCAGATCGGAAAACAAGGAGCAACTTGTGTGCTCACCACTAAAGGTAACCTGTCTTTACGTAGCCTGCTATTATGGTGTAGCCCTGGAAAGCCTGCAGAGGCCCAAAATCTAGGGTTTAAGAAAGCGAGAGAAGGGGTGCCTACGGTATAGCCCTGGAAAGCCTGCAGAGGCCCAAGATCTAGAATTCAAGAACACGAGAGAAGGGGTGACTATTGTAAATCTCTGGAAAGCCTGCAGAGACCCAAAATCTAGGATTTAGGAATACGAGAGAAGGGGTGACGTATTGGTTGCCCCCCCGAATTGGGCGACCAGTCAGACCAGTGCAACACAACGAAGAGCAAGGGAGAACTACGCCGATCGTTCCGCCTTCCCACGTTTGCCGGCACGACCCCCCCTCTCCCCTCCCCGCCAGTCCGATCGACGCAGTTTTCTTGCCGTGAATCGGGGAATAGGAACAGAGCCGAGCGCCGCAAGCTGGGTTGGTCAAAAACAAACTGAGTGCATTGACGGGGGGGGGGGCGGTGTACTCATCATCATGCATGGCCGTAGTCTCAAGACCTATAGACCCTCGCATCCCTACATTGCCGGGACGGAGCACGTCGGGTTTTCGCCGACCAGGCAGAAGTTGCTTGCACCAAGCACGAAGCGCCGTGAGGTGTTCGGCGCGTTGCATGAAGGGTGAACTGCATCCTACTAAGAACCGCTTGTGAGGCGGGCTTCGGCACCTTGTGCGTACTTTCTTGCATGCGGATGGCAGCATCGCATGACTTTTTTTTTCCGGTGTGGCCACTTCCAGAGACAGCAATGGGTATACAATGTAGGTGCCTGACCATATACACACTATGTCAAGCGATCATCACCCTCGCGCGGAGTTAAGGTTCTCCATCCCGCACAACATGAGCAAAATCGACCACCATCTACGGATACAGCAAATTAAAGCAAAACAAACGGTATCCTGGTTGTCTAGCTCACGCGGTGAGAAGCGTGTTTTATAGGGGGGGGGGGGGGGGTCGGAATGAAAACCCACCGTGCTTCTCTCGAACAACGAGCACCTCCCCGTCACTGTTCAGCACCAGCGCTCCAACCCCCACTTGGTGGCTGGCATTTGGGGGGAGTGGGCTGACCGTCGAAGGCAGCCAACTGGAACCATAGCAGCGGGGCCCACCGTAATCCCCGCATCAAGGGCCAAGAGGAGCGAGGGGATGGCAGGAGGGCACGGTCATTTGCGGCGGGATTAGTACAGTGATTATGGCGGGCTCAATCCTATACAGTAGTGGTCCCTCTATAGCGCCGGTATGTGCCAGCCGGAAAAACCGGCACTATAGCGGCAGCCGGCACTACTCCGCATACTGCCACTACTGGTTGTGCCCATCTGTGCCTAGCGATTTCACAGGCGCTATAGCGGATAACCGGCACTACTCAACCGGCGCTATAAAGGGACCTCTACTGTGTCCTTCACAAGGAAAATTTTCGAGCAATCTAGAACACGTGCGGTCGACCGCGTATCACGCAGATTGCAAAGCTGAGAATGGACCATTCAATTGGTCGAACTCACAGCTGACGTACTTGAAATAACCTTTACCAGGTACATATAATCAGTCAGTCGCCAAGGGTTTGTCGGTCCCGCGTCCCCCAACCCTATCAATTGGTCTGCGCCCTGTGGGCCGAAACCGCATTTGCATACTGTGTGGGTTGTCCAGGCAGCGTTTTCTTGTTTGCCAACCGCGTCCTTTTCGGCGGGCACTACGCTACGCTAGCACGCAGCACGATCGAACGCCGCGTTTCTCCCGCCGACGTAAAATAAACAAAGCAAAGGCTCTGCTCTGACGCTGCTGCCTGCAAATTACAGCCCGGAGGCTCGTATCCCCTTTAGGACTCCACACACCTTTTTGGGGACAAAATACTTGGATTTAGTGTACATTTTTTTTGCGGTTCTAAAAGGGATAGCACGGCGTCCAAGTACATGGATGCTGGGGAGGGCGTTTGGCGACGTCCGATCTCCTCCGAGCTCACGGGCGGTACGTTCGTCGCACGGCGCAAGAAAAGAAGCAAGCAACCTAAATCGTGGCCTGCTTTACAAGTGGGGGTCCCACTTAAGTGCGGTACTTTTAAGTGCGGGGCCCCACTTAAGTGCGGCGAAAATCTCTTGTCACAACATCAACACTGAAGCGGATTAATGCGGGGTCCCGCTTGAGTGCGGATATCGTCGTTTTGCGACCCACCGCACTTAAGTGGGACCCCCACTGTACTCGGCGCGGGCAAAGCGCCCAGAGCCTGCACTCGTTGCGGAACGTGGTCCGAGGGTCTCACGTGTTGAGCATGACATACTCCTTCTCTGCGTGGTGAAGCTCGAACCCCAGCTCCAGCGACACAGGAACGAGCTCGGTTCTATCTACGGGAATCTGAAAGGACGCCGTGGGAGAAAAATCGAAACAAAACAGGAATGCGGGAGCACCAGAACACGAGAGCTGGGCGTGAGGTTTCCAAGATGAAATAGGGGCACAGGGAAACCGAAACTAAATAGTAACAAAATAACTAAACCAAAGAGAGGGCGAAAAACAGCAGGAAAAGTTGGCGTGATATTTCCTACCCTAGACATGCAGTTCCGAGTGCCTCCTCCTCGTTTCTCCGGCGTTCAATTTTCATCGCTTATCGTATACCATAATCAAGATATCAAGGTAACCCACCCCTTCGGACGATATTCGAAGCCGATTTTCTCGGCAACGGGGACCGCAGTGCAAACGCCGAGCGATGCGTCTATGGCAATATCTTGACGATATCTTCCCAAAATCCACCATTTTCGATGTTTGCTGATGGTCTCGTCAACGGGGACAGAGCAAACGCCGAGCGATACGTCTATCAAAATATCATTGACGATATCTTTCCAAAAGCCACCAATTTCGTTGTGTGTGCCGCCTTTGCGTCGGAGATAATCAGCTCTGAAATTCGCCCCAGTGGGTTGTGATATCTGACGTGTTACCAGGTATATGGTACAGTATCCGCTTGCGAGATTCAAGGTCCCCACCGACCAAGCTAGACACAGTCACACATACCATTAATAAGTATGATACGATCTGCGGAACAATTCCTTGCACCGTAAAAGGAGCACAGTAGAGAACCAATCACAATCACACGCCCGTTTCAGAGGCTTTTCGTCCTCGAAAGCGACACAAGAAAATGACATGGGCGTTTTTATTGTGTTGCGGGCGATCGGGACATAAAACCCTCAGATATAATACTTGACTGTACGTTGGCGGCTGATGTCATACCTCTTCATATAAAACGCCCATCATCATCAATTACGGCATACGCACGGGATCGCGGCGGGTCTGCAGGGCGGTTTCGTCACCTTGAGCCAAACCCCGTTCTTCCCGGCTATCTTCCACTCCTCCAGCGAGGTTTCCAGGGCTTCCTTGAACTTGTCGTTGCTCCCCGGCAGCCCGCCCGCGTCGATGGTAACGCCGTTGTAGTTGTCCGTCGTGTGTGCCAGCACGTTTCGTGGTTGCTCCTGGTAGAGGGGGGGCGTTTCGCTGCTCGGCGACGATGAATCTAGGCGGGTGGACATCCTGCTTGCTGCTGCTGCTGCTGCTGTTGGTTCGGTAGACCGCGGAGGGCCTGCTTTACCGTGGCGATAATTAGATTTTCAAATTTCGCACGACATAGTATGTTGTTTTGTTGTTCTCACATGAACTCGTCATCGCAATACTGTAATCAAGTCCGTGGTCACAGGACAGGCTCGAGTCAGTCTGGAGTGGAAGAATACGCCAGGAAAAAATTAAAACAAACCAAAAGAGATACACGTATCATAACATAGCTGAAGCATGTCGTGCATCAGCCAAGAGATAAAAGTATGTGTAGTTGCCTGGTATGTACTCCTTGTACGACGAGCGCTGCTGCTGTTGTTGCTGCTGTGTGCTGCTGCTACTGCACTACTGTAAATCTGACGGGCGCTGCTGTTGCTGCTGCTCTGTGTTGTTGATGCTGCTGCACGTGCGTACTGCTGTAGTATGTAGTACCCGGGTGTGACCAACGGTTGGTCGAGAGTACTGGCTATTGTTGTTGTATAGATACAAGTACGGTATTGTTGGTGATGTGCCCTGAGCGCTCCTTAGCTTTTCTTAGACGTATTTTTTTGCGTTTTTCGGGGTAGGTCGCGATGAGGATCACCTCTCGGTCCGAAACTCCCTCATCGTGCTCCCCGACCCCTACTGCGCCGGGGGCGCCTCCACCGCGCTCGCGCGGTGCCCTGAGTCAAACGTGGTTACCATTCAAAAGTAGGCCAAAGCCTACTTTGAATCCTGGAAGTGCCAGGGTCCTTGGTTCGATTCTCACCGTGTCCACTTTTTTTTTTAACTTGTTTTTAACATGAAAAATGTATACCAGGTACTTCTTTCATCTTGGGCCAAAAAAACGAGACGCCTATGCAGGCTATGTAAAGAAACATACAGGATACAGTATGAAAACATCGTTTTTTTTTGTGTACGGCATGTGGCTCCAGTATTACGAGAAGGGGTTTTGGATAAAACACCCCAAAACCTAACCCTAACCCTAACCCTAGCCCCACCCCGGGCCGACCTGTATGGAAGTTGTCTGGAAAAAATCAGGCAAAAAAAAAATTCGGGAAAAATGTCGACCATAATTATAATTCATACGTATTTTTTTTGGACATTTCCATACTAAATACCATACACTTATTTACGGGCACCGCATATACTACTGAAAAAAACAAAGTCATACTGGCATTGTCGCGAGCGTATGATATGAGGATGTCTTGCCGCATGTACTAACTGCTGCTGCTATTAATAGTGCTGCTTGCTGTTTTTGTTGGTACTGGATTGTATGTTTGTACTCGTACCGTCAGGTAGGTAGTATTGTTGTTGTTGTTGTTCTCACATTAACTCTCATAATCAAGTCCGTGGCCACAGGACAGGCTCCAGTCACTCTGGAGTGGAAGAATACCCCAGGAAAAAAGTTAAATAAACCAAAAGTGGTACGCGTATACCTGGTATATCATATAGCTGAAGCAAGTCGTACATCCGCCAAAAATAAATAAAAGTGAAATCGGAAGTCAGCGTATGCACGTATCAGGCCCATATTGGTACATACGTTTAGACTCGCAACTGAAACCGACTACACCGCATGCCACCAAGGAAACCAAATAATGTACAAATCCGAGGAGAAAAAAAT
>JAYJMJ010000405.1:2575497-2592816 GCA_036873875.1 Laminaria ephemera
CCCTCCCTCCTCCCCTCCCTCCTTCCAATCATCGTTTTGGCTGTTTCTTCCTTCGACTGTATGGTCGCTATGTACATGACTTCCTGCAGCTTCGTCCGTCACTTTCTGTGGGTCGCGATGTGCGATGCGCGGATCTCGACGCCTTCTCCACCTCCGAAGCGAAACACTTGCAGGCGAGCGCACATTACCGATCGATATGCAGTATAGACCTACGAATACTATTAAGAACGTTAGGCTCACTTTTTGGGGACGCTAAGAAATTCGAAGCAAGAGTTCGTGCTCAGCGGCGAGCGCTACACTAAATCCTATATATTCGCCTATGCTTAAGGTTGTTCGTAGTTGGTATCACATTAGGTTTTCAAGCCTTGCTCATGACAGGTGCTTCTTGTTGGCAGAACATACGGTACTGTACCCCCCCCACATCGAGCGCGAGATTGCCAACCCGTCTGTTTATGTATCTCTTCATTTTGGCTTTGGTATCGTATGACATGGTTTGTTTCGCCTACGCACGCTGTGAAAATGGCTTGACATTTTATGTACCGCCCCCAACCCCAGCGCAAAATCGCCACTCCGTCTTGTTATATATCGTTCGGATTTGATGTTGGTATCATGTCATACGTGGCTTGTTTAACTTGCGCAAGACATGAAAACGGCTGGACAGTGTGCTGAATGTGCCATGTACAAGGATACGGATAAGGAGGCCTAGAGACACCTTGATAGTGAATCTTTACGAGGGTTTTGGCCGTGGCGCCTAAAGTCGACCACCCGACCCGAATCCTAACCCTTACCCTAACGCGAACGCTATGGGGTGACCTGTGCTTGAATGCTGTGGCTTGTGAAGGCTCTAAGTTGACTCGGCAAGCTTGGATGCTGTGCTTGGAAAGACTCTAGGTTGATTCGGTCGGGGTGGGACGCTGTGGTGTGGAGAGACCCTAGGTTGGTTGAGCCGCTTCTAAGATTACCCTTGGCCAACCAGAGTGCGTAAATAGCTACCGTAGGAATATTCATTTTCCGTATGCCTCTACTACTGCGGATAAGACGATGGTTGATGGCATTAGGGGTTCCACTAGTAGGTTGGCTGCATAGTAGCGGGAAATTAGGATGTCGGGGTTTGCATTGTTACGGTGCTCCCGCACCTCACTTGACTTCTCTGTTTCTACGATGGCGACATGGGTGCTCGAGGAGCGCGCTTAGTATATACATGATGTATTCCTCTATCGGTCGGTAACCCCGCCAACTCAGCTACTTTCCGCACAGCGGGAAAGCTCATTGTTGCTCCTTGGGTCAGGAAACACAGTGGTTTCAGCGACGCGCATGCTGCCTTTGATTGACTCGAGAAGCGCCACATGGGACTGTAAAAAAATATTGTTTGAAGTTTGGGTCCGGCGGCGATGAGTCCTGTTGCGCTCAATCTTGTCGTCGAAGTGTTTCCGTGCAGTACCGTCACGCGCAGATTAGTGCGGTATATATGGCGGTGTGTTTTTTCCAAGTTCATGTTCAGCATGCTGTTCATCGTTTTATTTTCGGGAGAATGCAAGTTCCTAGTTTACACCACGCCAAAAAATAGGAACCCTTTTCTACATCGCTGAAGCCGGAATGTACGACCGCCACCGCCGACCACCAACGCACATAGATTGACGACAAGTCCAAATATCCTCCTGCGCGAGTTCACAGCGATAGCTATACTATCTTAGCAATCAATCCCCATTAAATTGCGCTTTTAACAACGCGCACTGCCCTGAAATATACTGGAGCGTTGCGTCGAAATGGCGATGAAGCTTTTTGAGCCAAATGTCAACCTTCTATGAGCAAGAGCAGGATTTTCATTTGCTATTTATCATTTCATAGCAATTACTCCTCATTCATTGTTCTTTCAACAACGCGCGCACTGCCCCGAAACGAACAGGAGCGCTGCGTAGAAATGGCGATGCAGCTTTTCGAGCTCAAGGCCAAGTTTGACGAGCAAGAGAAGGACCTTCAGTTGTCCAGGACGGAAGCAGAGGCTAGAGAGCGCGACTTCAAGGTACACCGTACAGGGCTGCGAGTCAGCCGTTTAGCAAGACCGGAGGCCCTCCAACGCTTCTCTATTCATATTTTGTGCGTGTGTGCTTGCCTCTAGACAGAGGACTATCGGCACTACTGTAGTCCACTACTGTACTGAAGTCGAGTACGCTTTTGTTCGACCTGAAACATACCAGATACAGTGACTAGCGCGCGCAATTATTTTCGTCTCTCGTGTAGAACTCCGTTTATTCCACTGCTACTGCTTGCAGATCCAGATCTGCTATTGATACCTCCACCTCCCCTTGTGGTCAAAGGCTTGGGAAGTCGGACCGATCACTTGCAAACGCTACGCATGCCGTACGCTGTTTTAGCGCCGTCACGTCATGAGCTCGACCGCAGTGCTACCATATAGACATGCTACTTCTTCAACACGGCTCCTCGATGGAAATGACAACGTCAAATTTACAAATTTACTACTAGCCATCGAAAAATAGTTCCACAATCAACGCGATACACAGAGAGCCAACACGATGGTGCTCATTGTTTAACGTGCAAAAGCACGACTGAAGAAGCAGTTCGTAGTTACCGTGGAAGGAAGCCCGCCTGAATTTCCGGGTCTCTAATATACGTTGTGAGACAAAATCTTCGTAATCTGGTGCATGTGTTTCTCGAAGTAGTACCCCACAGCCGCACCATTCCTTTTGTGCGTGCGCTGGACGGTGGAACGTTGGAGTGCGGTGGCCAAGAAAGGGTTTCCTCGCAACAACGGGTCTCCTCACATCACCAGCTACTCTGGGGGAGCTGATCCGGCCCCTTCCTGCGCTCCTCGCCCTACGACACAACACGAACGATCGGAACGCATGCTATGATACGGGTTGCACTTTTTGGTCTGACGGGGCTCCTTATCTGAGGAACTAGCCAACATCATTGGGATTCCGTTATTGTTGTACGCACTACAGTAGTTTTCGGTGTATACCTAGGCCATGGGATTTTTCAACTGGTTGCACTCTCGTTTTTTCTCGCAGTCAGTGTTTGGGCGAGGGATGGAGCTCCTCAAGTGAGGAGCCTCAGAAAAACTCGGTGCACCCCTACGGCAGCGTGCATCTCGGCTCGCAGCGGACACGTAGTATCTCCAAATAGGGCTATCAGGCACCTGGTAGAGAAGTACATGCCAGCAGAGGAATTTGTTCGTTTGTTGGCGCGATGCACGGCGTCTCGCACTTTTCCGCGCCGACTATCCGCGTTTACAAAGGCTACAGGAAGTGCCAACGCTGACCGCACATGAACGGTGCTTACTAGGACTGAAAGTTGGCTGGACTTCACGGCTAGCTATTAGTTGGGTGTCGGAGAAAAAGCCAACTAACTGGCTTTGTCTTTGTTAGTACGTACCGCACATCGAGCCACACACGCGCCAGTCCGATGCAAAAATGCTAAACCCAGCTATTTTTTGCACGCAACTATGAACTCACTGCAATACTTAGCCAACTAGTAACTGGTCGGCGACTTAAAATCAACCAACCCACAGTCCTAGTGTGTACCCTTAACCTTGTGCAAAGCCTTCGAGGTTGGTGTTTTCATGTGCTCTCGGCGGTGGAGTGTCTCTCGTTATCACGCTCAGCCCCGTGTGTGTTTTTTTTCTCTGTTGCCTCTTTTGTGTCCGAGGCAGGAGGTGCAGAGGGTGTGCGAGGGGGAACGGCGTAGCTCGAAGTCTTTCATGAGAAGGGTCACCACATTGGAGGAGGCCAACAGGTGCTTTTATAACATTGCTAACAGGTGTTTTGTCAATACGCAGGCAGCGCAGCGGGCGAGCCGCCCAAAAGGCAGCACAGCGGGCGAACCGCCCAAAACGAACGGTTTATGTTTCTGCACGGATATAGCCTATAGGGTGTGTTCGTTTCTTTTGATCCACTGCGTCTGTTGATCTATGGGCCGCTCCAGCATGATGCCATCTTCGCGAACACACGTTCGACATACGTTTGCCAGCGTTACTGTGTCAGTGGGCGGAGTGAGACTGTTGTGTAAGTTTCAGTGGAATAGGTGGGGGGCAGGGGGACGGGCGGCGCCTGTGTTCGCACCAAGGGTTGAATGTAACGTGCTTGTTTTTCCGAGCCTTCCCCTTTCCATGGCCGGGATATTTGTACTCCTGTGCGATACGAATTGGCCGCGATTCGTGTCCAGAGTACATATGACGAATGATATTATCCGCCCGTTTTTTCTGGTGTACAGTTAACTGGGCAGGGAAAATGTCGAATCTGCGCCTTGACAACCGAGCAATCCCATTTTCATGACCAAGAAGTTTGTACCCCTGCGCGATAATCATACAAACAATTTCCTGATATTAGCCGCGATTCGTGTCTCATGGTAAGACCAACTACTATGGGAAATATTATTTTTGGCTCTCAGACTTAATTATAGGCCTAATATACCTATTGTACTCGGCTGGACTGTCAAAAATACCGATATACTCCTCACGATTCACCCCGTAGTTTCCGACAGCTTTCTGGAGCACTTCTCCGTTTTTCTATGGTATCATTTTCATTTTTTGCGCAACCAACCAGTTTTCAGAAATGGGTCTTGTTGGTCAGAACTGTGGTAAGAAATAATGGATTTTTGAGGATTTTTGGCTAAACTCATCGTGTCCTCAGAACTGGCAACTTGGACGAACAGTCAAACTACGACTCTGGAGAAACGGAAAAGTACGCCAGAAAGCTCTACGAAGACTACGGGGAGCATCGTGACGAGTCTACCGGTGTTTTTGGTCGTCCCGCCAAGTAAATCGCGTATTTTCGGCCTAAAACTCAGTTCTGAGGGCTCAAAAATATAGTCCATAAGGGTTGGTCTCATGTCGAATATAATTTATGTGCGTTTTGCCGTGCAAAGTAAACTGGGCGAGGAAAACGCCCATCTGCGCTTGGACAACCTAGCGTCCCCCTTTCCATGACCAAATGGTTCTATTCCTGCGCGATACCCATAAAAAATACCTAGCCGCGATTTGTGCCCCAAAGTATTGTCGAATAATGAATAATCCGCCCGCTTTTTGTGGTGCACAGTAAACTGAGCGAGGAAAATGCCGATCTGCGCTTGGACAAGGAACGCCTCCTCGGAGTTGTACGGAGGCACAAGGAGGCGGGACGGTCGGAATCGGTGGCCGCGCACAGGGACCGCATCCGAAAGCGTAACATGTCGGAGAAGGAGGTACAGTAATACACTAATGTATTAGCCGTTTTGGGGCCCATTGTTTTTGATCAAAAACACGAGAAGTTCGATTTTTTCGGAGAAGGAAGTACAGTATTTTCATGTATGATCTCTTTTGAGACCATTTTTTTTCGATCAAAAACACGAGAAGTGCGGTTGTATCGGAAAAGGAGGCACAGCCTTAATGTATTAGCCCTTATGGGGTCCATTTTTTTTCGATCAGAAACACGAGAAATTAGTTTTTTATCGGAGAAGTAGGTACAGCATTTTCATATATGGACTCTTTTGAGACCCATTTTTTTCGATCAAAAACTCGAGAAGTGCGATTGTATCGGAAAGGAGGCACAGTGCTAATGTATTAGCCCTTGTGGGGCCCATTGTTTTTTATCAGAAACACGAGAAGTTCGATTTTATCGAAGGAGGTGAAGTATTAATGTCTTAACCTTTTTATGGCCCGATTATTTCGACCAAAAACACGAGAAGTGCGGTTTTTATCAGCCGTCTAGGAAGAGCGCGCAGCAGCGCGAGTGTCAGCATGCGGCGCGCGTGTCGTATAACGCCTGATGCTGACATGTCCCATATCCCAGCAGCCCGAGCGGAAAAATGTGGTCGATGCTGTAACAGACGTGTTGGTTTCGATTTTTTTTCCATCGGAAGTCCCGAAGAGGTTGGTAGTGTACAACGGCGTGACTGGCTGCTTGTTTTTTGGGTTGGTGCACGCGACAAACCACCTCCAGACAGCGGAACCTTTTGCGGATTCCTGCCTGTGTGCCTAGAGGTGTGCCCCGAGGCGGTTGTTACAAACGCTGTTTTTTCGTCCACAGCTCCGCGGAAGCTGGAGTGTGGCCACGCGTCTTCCCTGATATCACGCCGGCTACGATGGGGGTGCATCTTATTTTTGCGGGTCCCTCATTTGATGAGGTCCGAACCGAACCCACAATCTGACTGCTAAACAGGACGAAAGTGCAACCCTTGGGCAATCTCGTGGCCTAGGTATACAACGGATGGTGCTTTAAAGCTCGAACGACACTGATACATGTGCAAATACGTGGAAGTGTCGTGAGCTTAAGCTTCGTTTTTCCCCATCCGCCGGAGGATAAAAAAACAAAAAAAAATTACCGACGCCGGATAGTTCGTCAGTTTAGGAGCCCCGTCGGTCGGAAATATTTTGGTCAAACAGTGCCAGCTATATTGTAGCACGCGTCATATTTACGGCGTGATACGAGCCTGGCGCTATAGACTATGGAATGATACAGCTAGGTGCATGTTTGGGCTATATAGAGGGATCCAGTTAGGTGCATATTTGAGCTTTATAGAGGGATAGAGTTGGGTGCATGTTTGAGGCAGGGTAAGGCAAGTTTCGAGGCGTTTACGACCCCCATCGCCCGCATACCGGGCACCGCGCAACAGAAGCGATTGTAGCGGGGGCGGTGTATCATGATTCCCCGGCTGGGGCAACTTTCGGACAAGCCACGTAGTGGGTGTGATTTTATTCAGATGTATCTGATGAGGTAGTGTTTATTTTGCGAGAGTAACTATTCTCTGCGACGAGGTGCCGCGTCGATTACCAGCAAATGAATGCGGGGGTAATAGCCTTGGGTGAAAGTCTCCGGCTGATCGCAGCAGAGACGCCTCGTTGATGCCAAACGACCTGGTACGAAATAAAGTGACGACGGAATGTTACAACAGGAATGTGACGGTGGTGGTGGTGGCGGTGGAGATGAGGTGGTGGAGGTGATCGAGGAGCATATCTCCAGGCTGGGAGAAATCAAGATACTCAAGAAGACCGTGAAGCAGCAAGCTATCCGCGTTCCTCTTGGCACGGGCAGTTTGCTCCTTCACTGGTTTTGTTCAGCTTCTGGATTTCTTCCAGCTGAGCGATGTGCTCCTCGCTCACCTCCACCATCTCATCGCCACCACCACCACCAGACCCTGCACCGCGCACCACACAATAGAAGCGACGATAACGGGGTCAGTGTTTCACGAGGCACGTCCCCGGCTGGGGCAACTTTCGGACAAGCCACGTAGTGGGTGTGATGTTATTCAGATGTATCTAATGAGGTAGTGTTTATTTTACCGGAGAAACTTCGCTCTGCGCTGAGGTGCCGCGTCGATTTCCAGCAAATCAATGCGGGGGTAATATCCCTGAGTGAGAGTCTCCGGCTGATCGCAGCAGAGACGCCTCATTGAGCCCAAACGACGACCTGGCACGAATTAAAGCGACGACGGAATGTTACCACAGACATCTGGCGGTGGTGGAGGTGGTGGTGATGGTGGAGGTGATCGAGGAGCATATCGCTAGGCTGGGAGAAGTCGAGATACTCATGAAGACCGTGAAGCAGCAGGCTATCCGCGTTCCTCTTGGCACGGGCAGCTTGCTATCCACTGATCTTGTTCATTATCTGGACCTCTTCCAGCTGAGCGATATGGTCCTCGCTCACCTCCACCACCTCATCGCCACCACCACCACCAGATTCTGCACCTCGCATCACACAATAGAAGCGACGATGACGAGGTCAGTATTTCACGAGGCACGTCCCCGACTGGGGCAACTTTCGGACAAGCCACGTAGTGGGTGGGATTTTATTCAGATGTATCTGATGAGGTAGTGTTTATTTTACTGGAGTAACTACTCTCTGCGACGAGGTGCCGCGTCGATTTCCAGCATATCAATGCGGGGGTAGTAGCCCTGGGTGAAAGTCTCCGACTGATCGCAGCAGAGACGCCTCATTGAGCCCAAACGACGACCTGGTACGAATTAAAGCGACGACGGAATGTTACAACAGACATCTGACGGTGGTCGAGGTGGTGGTGGTGGTGGAGGTGATCGAGGAGCATATCGCTAGGCTGGGAGAAATCAAGATACTCATGAAGACCGTGAAGCAGCAAGATATCCGCGTTCCTCTTGGCACCGGCAGCTTGCTCCTTCACTGATCTTTTTCAGCATCTGGACCTTTTCCACCACCTCATTTCCACCACTACCACCACCAGATTCTGTCGCTAGAAAAGTAAGATAAGATGTCGAGGTGTCGAAACAAAAAGAGACGATTACAACATCGACTACGCGAAGCAGCCCAAGCTACCGGGGTAGGGTGTGTCTCAACTTCCATGCAAGGAGCTGTACGAAGCCCGCGCAGCATGGTGATACTTGTTCTGTGTCACGCTCTTCCTAGCCGCCCGATCAGGTCGTGATACTCGTTGTTTTGGTCGCAATGCATGGGGCCCATAGGGAATAGTCTATGTCGGGTCTACATCTATCTCTCTGCGACGAGGTGCCGCGTCGATTACCAGCAAATCAATGCGGGGGTAGTAGCCCTGGGTGACAGTCTCCGGCTGATCGCAGCAGAGACGCCTCGTTGATGCCAAACGAAGACCTGGTACGAATTAAAGCGACGACAGAATGTTACAACATAAATCTGGCGGCGGTGGTGGTTGTGAAGGCGAGGTGGTGGAGGTGATCGAGGAGTATATCGCTAGGCTGGGAGAAACCAAGATACTCAAGAAGACCGTGAAGCAGCAAGCTATCCGCGTCCCTCTTGGCACGGGCAGCTTACTCCTTCACTGGTCTTTTGCAGCCTCTGGACCTCTTCCAGCTGAGCGATGTGCTCCTCGCCCACCTCCACCACCTCACCTCCACTACCACCACCACCACTAGATTCTGTCGCTAGAACAGTATGATGAGATGTCGAGGTGTCGGAAAAAAAGAGACGATCACAGCGTCGGCCACGCGAAGCAGCCCACGCTACCGGGGTAGGGTGTGTCTCAACTACCATGAAAGGAGCTGTACGAAGCGTGTGCAGCATGGTGATACTTGTACTGATGCACGCTCTTCCTAGCTGCTTGATAAGATCGCGATAGTCTTTGTTTTGGTCGCAATACATGAGTCCAAAAGGGGTCAATCTATGTCGGGTCTACATCTATCTCTCTGCGACGAGGTGCCGCGTCGATTACCAGCAAATCAATACGGGGGTAATAGCCTGGGTGACAGTCTCCGGGTGATCGCAGCAGATACGCCTCATCAATCCCAAACTCCGACCTGATACGAATTAAAGCGACGACGGAATGTTACCACAGGAATCTGGCAGTGATGGTAGTGGTGGTGAAGGTGAGGTGGTGGAAGTGATCGAGGAGCATATCGCTAGGCTGGGAGAAGTCTAGATACTCAAGAAGACCGTGAAGCAGCAAGCTATCCGCGTTCCTCTTGACACGGGCAGCTTACTCCTTCGCTGATCTTGTTCAGCATCTGGACCTTTTCCAGCTGAGCGATATGCTCCTCGCTCACCTCCACCACATCGCCGCCACCATCACCATCATGTTAGGGTGTTTGCGATATACCGAGTGTGGTTGCGTAGGAAAACACGTAATAATAGTATTGAAACCGACGAACGTCACAACCCAAGGCCAACCCAAGCCACGACCAAGTGGGTTAGAAACTAAAAAAAGGAATAAGTTTCGTGGGTTGGGTTTGCCTTGGGTCATGACGTTCGTCGGTTTCAATACTATTATCGTATGTTTTCCTAACCAACCAAATTTGGTATACCGCAAACACCTTATTCTACCGCTGGAAAAGTAAGATGAGATGTCGAGGTGTCGAAAAAGAAGACGATTACATCATCGCCCACGCGAAGCAGCCCAAGCTACCGGGGTAGGGTGTGTCTCAACTACCATGCAAGGAGCTGTACGAAGCGCGCGCAGAATGGTGATACTTGTACTGATGCACGCTCTTCCTAGCCGCTTGATAATGTCACACTCGTCGTTCTTTTGGTCGCAGTGCATGGGTTCCAAAGCCGTTAATCTATGTCGGGTCTACATCGATCTTCGCGTACAACTACCAGTATGTAACCTCGTTTTGGAAATGCACAGCTTCACGACAGACGGCGGCGTGCTTGTTTTGTGTGAAAACAAAAGGTGAACCGCTGCGACTTGGCCTCGGCGAAGCTAGGGCTCAAGGCAACGAGACAGGAGAACAACCGTCTGCTCTTGGGGGCTAGGAGACAAGCCAGCCGCGTGCGCGACCTCGAGGTAGGATAATTTGACTATGGGTCAGCGGTAGACTGTCATTCTTGTTTTCGGTTGCGCTGGGGTTCCGCTAGTGTGTACGTATTTTGCACGGGACTTATTTATGAGTCTTCTTCCGTCACCGCAAGTGCGAGAGCGCGAGTTGGCAAACTTCGATGCAAATCGACGAGCAGTGGGAATCCTGAACCCTCTGCGCGATCAAAATGAACGCTCGCACCGGGGGAGGGGGGGGGGGGGGGGCAACACCTGTGAACACGGCTTGTCCAGAAGGCCAGAAGGCCGCTAAGGGTAAAACCTCCTACTTTGAGATTTAAATAAAAATTATGATAAAGAAAAACGAAGTACGGCGCGGCGCCGTGGAGCATAGTGCTTAGGGAACGATTGGGACACAGTTGGTGCATATTTTGACGGCCACGCCCCAGGTTCGTGGCTGGCCTGCAGCGGAGCCAACAGGGTCGGGTTGTTGCGTTTCACGCACCGTGACAGGTTCTGGAATTGATTGCTTCCGCAATCAGCCGTCCTTGCGCACGCTTTGGGTGCAATACATTCGAACGTCTTAGTTTTTCTCGCCAAAGCTACGCCTTGGTTTGTGCCCAACGTTTTGGCCGTGCGACGGATAACAAATTGTCCCTATTCTCTAGATCTAGACTATATCCATTTTTTTTTTTTTTGTAGCGTTTTGCTGCATAAGGAGCATAAACACAAATGTGACCGGGTATTCTAGACTATTTCCATTCTGTTTTTTAATTTTTTTAAATTTTTTTTTTACGTTTTTCTGGATAAGGAGCATAAAAACAAAAGCTACCAGGTATTGAATACCATGTTTCCCCCCAACAATACTCGTTTTTCTCGAAAGTAAGCCCAACCACGTTACTTTTATGCTCTTAAAAATTCCCAAATTTACCAAATGAATTGTGAGCATACTGGATATAGGCCTACTCCTCTCCTTGCACCCCCCTCGGGTGTCCTGCCACTCGTGCAAATCCTCCCAGGCACGGACTGAGGTGCTGGCGAGGAGGGTGGTACAGCTGGAGGAAGAGGCCGACGTCGAGAGAGAAGAAAAGGTGTGGGGCAACCCGGGGTTGGTTCTGACGGCGCTACAGCAGTAGAGCATGCAGTACCTTGCGCCGAGTAGAGGTTCAGGCAGAGTAAAACAGAGTGACTTAGCAGTAGAGCGTGCAGTAGCTGGCGCTGAGTAGAGGTTCAGGTAGAGCATGCCGTAGCTAGTGCTGAGTAAAGGTTCGGGCAGAGTAAAACAGAGTGAGTTGATTTCTCATACGACAGGCGTCCAAGCTGCCTACTCTGACGGTTTCGTATCCAAGCATACCGCCTTACCAAACAGTACAAAACCCAAGTACGAAATTGATTTGTTCTTGCAATACACAAATATCAAATGGAGTTGTTCTTGCAATGTTCTTGCAATACCCCAATGCCAAGTCCAGTTGTTCTTGCAATACCCAAATATCAAAATCGAGTTGTTCTTGCAATACCCAAATGTCAAATTGAGTTGTTCTGGCACTACAAAGTATCTTGACTTTTTTTTTCGTGCCATCGTAGCGCGCTGGTGAAGCTGGTGATGCTGATGGTGCTGCTAGTCGACTCCCATACGCACGCTGTTGTGCAAGCAGCGAATACGCACTACGAGAAGCAGTAAATATGCCGCTGTAACACTACCGTATGTGGCCCGTGTGTGTGCAATTCGTAGGGGGGCGGGGGGGATTTTGTGCAGTGGTGCTGACGGAGTTGTGGGAAAAATCGACGTGTGGACGTTGTGCACCTCCCAATCGATCTCGTACCCCAATGCTACGTGTGAGCTAAGGTGTCTCAGTTACTATTACGGGGGAACATACTGTAGTAATCAGGACCAAATATGGTTAGTAAAAACAGGGGAATGTATAGGTTTTGTGTGTATCGTGGGTCCTGATCGTATGGTCTTCCGTAATAACATTTTTTGAAGCGCTCGTCCTCTGAAAGCGCGCTCTTTGACCGCCTTGGATTAGTCCAAGTGACGCTTGCTTCATGACCGGCGTCGACTCTGAAATTTTGAGAAAATGTGTCGACTCAAGGGGTACACGATAAAAAGAGAAAGTTGAGCCGCACTCCTAAGAAGGTCCGAATTAACATCAACCAGTGGGTTGTGGTTTCTGTACGAATTAAAAAAACAGCATTTTTTTTTTTCGTTGTTTCAACTTGATTTTAGTATACCCTCCATTTTCGACGTTTTTGCTTTTCGTGCACCCCTGGTCGACTTCCATGTCATTCTCAGCAGACAACATAGACCACAGATTAAGTCTATGTACGCCTGCTTCAGGACCAATGTCGTGTCCGACGCCTGCTCCAGGACCAATGTCGAGTCCGAAATTTCGAAAAAATCTCGTCTCTCCTTGTGTGCCATTCTCAGCAGACAACACGTAAGGGACGAGGCGGTGGTGCTGCACACCTGTTTTCGGCTGCGGTGTTTCCCCCCTCGGGATTTCGCGCGACTGGATTGTTCGCTACGGTTTGTTCATGGTGACGCTTGCATCGCAAACAAAGGACGTCGCTGAGCGACAACACCGTTGGGAGCACAACCTCCCTTGTGGAGGTGACGAGGGCATGCTGGCTGCACTTGTTAGACGTACACCATAACCACTGAGCTAGTATTGCAGCGGTCCGCACTGACCGCTAGCCCAATGTTTATGGTGCATATCTAATATTCGTTACTTCGAGAGGTAGTTGATGGAGTCATTCTCGACTCATTTCGTATGCCCCCTCCCGCTCTCCCTGGGCTCTCCATGTTGTTGTCGGCAAAATACAACCGCTGCGATACAACCGCGGCCGCCATACAACAACGCGACAGGCGGCTATGCAACAAGAGGCCCTTAACGCGATGACGTCCGAGCGAAGAGCTAAGTCAGACATGGAGCACGAGGCGCTTCTGCGGCTAGAGGCGACGGAGCGGGCGTCCTGCGCAGAGAAGGCAGAGAAGGAGGCCCAAGAAGCTAGGAAAGGCGTCGAGCTGGAGGCCGAGTCCTTACGAGCACAGGTATCGTATACAGTAGTGTACTCGACTTAAGAACATCCATACTAAGAGAAAACGGACTTAAGAGCGGTCAAATCGGCTTGTCATGCCTCGTGACGCCTATACGATGCTCTACATGATTGTGACGTCTATACTACAACCTATATGATACCCAACCTGAGGTAAGAGCGGCACGGGGATGAGAGCGGTAACACTCTGGCCTGTTCCAAGGGGCTCTTAACTTGGGTACCCCACTGTATACACGATCTCAGCGTTACCCCTTTTGGGGCCCAGGTATAGCGACCTGAACAACGACGATTGAGATGTTACCAAGGGCTCTAGGTAGACAGTGCAGCAGTACGAGCATCAAGCACCATACGCACGCGTGTCTCACAGCTCCTTACATTGCAGTTCGGCCACACTTCCTGCCCCAGCGGTCGGGGCTGCTTCGTGTGGCCGATGCTGTAATAGTATTCCCTCTGGAGTCCCAAAGGGGTTGCGTCCGACGAGTCGTGCCAGCGATTTTCTTGTGCGGTGCGTCTTGTTTGTGGGCGCCTACTGCGCGGTGTATCGAACAAGCTTGTCGTCGACTAATACGGATCGCTTCACACCCTCTGTGGCTTCACAGCTTATGTGCTGATTGCTTCCCACCATTTGTGGTTTCATACCTTCTGCGCTAATCGCTTCACGCCCTCTGTGGCTTGACACCCTCTCTGGTTGGCAGCTGGTAACGGCGGCGGAGCTCCTGCAGGCGAAGGACTCGGCACGCGCCAAGCATCAGGGTAGCGTGGCGAGATATCAGAAGGTAGAGAGAGCGGCAGCAGGTTGATAGGTTAACCCTTTTACCACTGCAAAAATGATCCCACACTAATTCTAAGTAGTTTGTCCCCGAAAACGTGGGAGAAGTTCTAATGGGGTCAATCCCCGTTTTTCTGAGTTACGGCTTTGACCATGGTCACGGTAGGGGGGGTACACCCCCATTTTCATGCCGAGCAGCGTAACGAACAATTCGATAGCGGCGTATTTCGCGAGTTTACAAAGAGCAGAAACCTAAGACTTGCAAGGAACAGGGTAGCTACTCGCGCGAGTAACCCTGAGCCGATGAAGTGCAGGCCCTAAAAGTGCCCACCCTACAGTAGCCTTAGTTATTTATCCATTCCTCGGGGGAAACGTGGAGGCAAGCCGTTGGGACTGCCTGTTGGGGTTGATTGTGCGCTGTCGGTTGGTTTGGCAGCCATGTCGCTCGGCTTTTGCGGCGGTGGAAGCCTCCCTGTTGCCGCATCCAATGGTTGATTCCGACGTCAGTAAGTTCGTGTTTGTATGTGCTCCGTTTATGATGAAGTTGTCACATTAGCTCATTTTACCTACTTTGTGTCGGATACTGCATGCCTCTACTTTTTTAGGACCGTTCGTTCTGCCGTAAGCACGTGTTTTATATGTGTGCCTTTCATACATGTGTGCCGGATGCTGCATGCCTGTTTACACACTTTGGGGACCGTTCGTTCTGCCGTAAGCACGCCTTTTGCCTAGGTGTTGCGTGATGGATCCTGTGGTCATCAGGGTACATCCTGGGTACATCCCCAGGTTTCAATATGTGGAGCACCAGCATCAGTTGTAATCGCCGCAATATCCATACGCATGCATATATGAAACCTAGGAATGTACGCAAGATATCCCCGACGACCGCAATCCTTCTTAGCTCTAGAAGGCCTTTTTCATGTCGTCAGGGGACATCCTGGGTACATCCCCGGGTTTCATAGGTGGATCACAGGCACCGGTTATACTCGCCGCAATATCCATATATATTCATATATGAAACCCGGGGATGTACTCAAGATATCCCGTGACGACCACAGTCCTTCTTAGCTCTGAGAGACCCTTTTTCTAGTTGTAAGGGGACGTCCTGGGTACATCCCTGGTTTTCATACTTAAAGCACCAGCATTAGTTGTACCCGCCGCAAGATCCGTATCCATTAATCAATGAAACCCGCGGTACTCAAGGTATGCCCTGACAAGGTATGCCCTGACGACGACAATCCTTCTTAGCTCTAGGATATCCTTTTCATGTCGTCAGGGTATATCCTGGGTACATTCCCGGGTTTTATAGGTGGAGCACCAGCATCAGCTTTACCCGCCGCAATATCCATATCTATCCATATATGAAACCCGGGGGTGTACGCAAGACATCCGCTCACGACCATAATCCTTCTTAGCTCTAGGAGGCCCGTTTCATGTTGCCAGGGTATATCCTGGGTACATCCCCGGGTGTCATAGGTGGAGCACCAGCATACGGTAAATTTTACCCGCCGCAAGATCCTTATATATCCATATATGACACCCGGGGATGTACGCAATATATCCCCTGACGACCACAATCCTTCTTAGCTCTAGGAGGCCCTTTTCAGTGGTCAGGGGACACATTGGGTGCGTCCCCGGGTTTCGTAGATGGAGCATCCCCAGGTTTCGTAGATGGAGCACCAGCACCAGTTTTACCCGCCGCAAGATCCATATCTATCCATCTATGAAAGAAGGAGAAGTACTCAAGATATCCGCGAACGACCACAATCCTTCTTATCTCTTGGAAGTCATTTTCATGTCGTCAGGGCACATCCTGGGTACATCCCCGGGTTCCATAGGTGGAACACCAGCATCAATTTTACCCGCCATAAATCCATATATATCCATCTATGAAACCCGAGGATGTACTCAAGATATCCCCTGACGACTATTGTACAATCCTTCTGAGCTACCTGGTATACGATATCCTTTTCATGTCGTCAGGGGACACATTGGGTACATCACCAGGTTTCATAGGTAGAACACTATTAATAGCGCCAGTTCTACCCGCCGCAAGATCCATACCCATGCACCGATGAAACCCGGGGATGTATAGGGCACCTTACCACTATGGTTGAGAGTCACCGTGTAAGATACGAATATAACTAACTCTAACCCCAGCCCAATAAACCAAGGTTTAGAGCTAGTCCTCATCGTCTTGTACACAGTGTGCGTCAACCATGGCGTCGAATAAGTGGTAAGCTCTACTGGAGCTGTACCCAGGATGTCCCCTAACAACCACAATCCTTCTTAGCTCTAGGAAACCCTTTAGATAATGCTCTACTCGACCCCTCTCATGCCCATTTTTTCTTGGCACCTGGTTTCCGCAGATGATCGACTCCCAGTCAGCGGCGCTTCAAGCTGCCCGCGAGAAGCTTCTCGGCGAAAAAGTAAGTCGGTGTGGTCGGCTATGCGTACAACGGTATCGGTGCCCGACTGGTTTTGTCGAGTACGAAAATATGTCACCCCCGCTCAGAAGGCCATGTTTGAAATCTTGTGGGCACAGCTACCCCCGCTTAGAAGCACGTCATGTTTGAAAAGTTGTCAGGAAAGCTACAAAAGCATCGTGACTCGTGTTAGTGATGTCCCGGGGTTAAATTGATTCATCGTGGTTTTACCTGCGATCGCCACGCAATGGCGACTGTGCACACACTTCCAGCCTCTGTACGACAAGCACTCTCAAGATGGTATATTCAGCCGCACACAATACAAAAACTGCCACCACTCGGAAACATTTGGGCAGCACCAGCAAGCGAACCGGGCCACGCTTGATAGGGTTGCTATCTCTGGCACATCCCTTTGTATACGTTTGTTTTGTTAGCAAAGTTCCCTGGGGTATCCCCACCGGGTATATTGTTTCCGATGGGATACTTCATGGAACATCCCATGGCATAATATAACCCATGGGACGCCTCATGTGCACACCTCACAGACTTCCCCATGGGGCGTCCCATAGTTAATCCAAGCAATGTACGTAGAGCTCTGATGTATCCCGTCCACAAGCCCGTTCAAAGGCGCTCAATTTTTTGTTAATGTATCACAGTATCCGTCGGCGTCCCCGATGGTCTAGTGGGTTAACCTCGTAACCACTAAGGTCGATTTCGCAGGTTCGAGCCCCCTCGAGTGCATACTCATCGTACTCGCAGGGAATTTTTCTTGTGCAAAAAATTGACTTGCGGAAAGCGGGAGAGCGTGAGTTAGCAAAAATTCGATGAAAATCGACGAGCGTTGGGAATGCTGAACCCTCTGCGCGATAAAAATGA
>JAYJMJ010000405.1:2656669-2666845 GCA_036873875.1 Laminaria ephemera
TTTTTCTTCCTTCTCCATCATTGTTCCCATTCTATCATTCAAAATCTTACAGAACGTTTTGCCTACGGTGCTTAGTAGTGTCATCCCTCTATAGTTCCCTGGGTCAGCCTTATCTCGTTTCTTGAATAAGTTTACTACTACTCCTTCTCTCCCACCTCTTTATGGGGTGTAATCATATTATGCATGGCCGTAGTCCTAGGACCAAGCATCGCGAGGCCAGCGGGGGGGGAGGCAAGCAAAACAACACAAAACAAAAACAAAACAAAACGTTAAAACACACACAACAGTACAATCATAAAAACGCAAAAACACAAAAACACGAAAACAACACCTGGTGCAAAACAGCCAAAATAACTAAAGCAACATAAAAACAGACAAACACACCAAGACGAAACAACAACAACAGCAACAGCAACAACAACAAGCACCACCATTACCACCACCAGTAGAAACACCAGTCCACCTGGCCCACCTTGTCCGACATGCCCTTAGGCCCCACCGCCAGCAGCCCGTCCTCCCCCACCAAGGCATCAATCGTCTGCTTCTCAGTGTGGACACACACAAGACACACGTCCGACGCTAGCATCACGTCTGCCGGAGATTCCTGTTCGTGGAGGTGGGGCGTCGACAATCCCCCCGGCCCTAAGGTAGGAGCAACGGGTTTATCGCACGCGACGGGGCGGGGTGGGATGGGGTGGGGGGTGTCACCGTAGGATGGGAGTCTGTCAGCCCCTTAGGGGCCAGCTTTATCGAATGGTAAATGTTTCAAGGTGTCGCTGATTGCCGTGGATACTAACCCTTCCCAACCCTTTCGCATACCTTCATGGCCCAATCGAACCACCATTTTCTTCGCAGGAAGGGGGACGCTTACACCGCTACGTAGTTGAGCTAGCGTTTCGAAGCATAGTCAACCACGGATGGACAGCAGCTGCAGATACACCGACGAGCAAGGTATTCCGCTTCATTTCAATGTTAAGAAAAGTGCGCCTCCCTTTTCATTCTTGAAAACAAAAAACGCTTATTTATAACATTCTACTCGTAAGAGATCTAACAACTCCCTCACCCGTATTCATACACATGCCTCATCATATTCCACGCCTCCTCACATTTCAGGTATTATCAAATCATAGTTTACGCTTTGTTATGCTCTTCATAAACTATCTGGCACACCCATCAGCCTCAATCCTCACAGCAGCAGTAGTTTCTGCCGGTCGGTCACCAACCAGCTTTCTGTACTCCGCCGTATGCTTCGCTTCTCTAGTACCCGTCGTGTCCTTGTTTCTCTCCAAAGTGCGGACTCAACCTTAACCATATACTCGCTCTATCCAATATATGTCTCCTAACCAAACATGCCTCCAATGTAGTAAGATTCAATACCGCGCCACAAACCCCATATTTCCTACGTTGAATGTTCCACCTCACCCTCCGAGAGGTGCTTATCCTTGACCCAGGTCTCCTTCAGGTCCTGGACGCGGCCTTCCTCGGCGTCGTACAAGGACAACGGGAACCCCGCCTTCGCCACGTTCAGCGCCATTCCCGATCCCATCCTCCCCAGCCCGACAAATCCCACGCGAATCATGGCCACGGCTAGGACAACCAGACACTCTCAAATGCGTCTCGCTTGCTCGCACGTTTTCTCTTGCGCCAGCGCGAGAAAGGTTCGCCTCTCGTCGACCCTTCCTTCCCTAGCTAGTATACCCTTCGTGAGGCGCGGTGCGATGGGGTGTAGTGATCTGCTGCTGTCCTCGTAGTCGCCTAGCCCTAAGCAACCGGTTGGGTCGGATGGGGTGGGGTGGGGTGGGGTGGGGTGGGGGTCGTTAGGATGGGGGTCCGTCGGTTTGTTAGCTGCCAGCGCTATCGAAGGGTGAACATATTAAGGTGCTTCTGATTGCTATGAACCCTAAAGCTTCGCAACTCTTTTGCCGACCACGTGGCCACTTCTGAAATCATACTGTTCTGCTGCACCCGGATTTGAGTAGGAGGGGGGGGAGTGAGTGACTACGCGGCATGTGTCCTCTTGCGGGTAAGGATGGTACATCTTGAGGAACAACGCCCGTGATGACTGACCCCTCTGCTAGGCGAGATCCTAGTGCGTGGGTAGTGACCCCCCTGCTATTACGGAGGAACGTAGTAATCAGGACCAAAAATGGTTAGTAAAAACGGTGGAATATATAGGTTTTTGTGTATGTCGTGGGTCCTGATTACTATGGACCTCTGTAATAATGGCCTATCCTCGGCCAGAGGGGATCGATGCCACTGTTGGCCGTTGTCGTCGGGGCGCCCACGAGCTTGTATCGGCACAGGCACAGGCAGGGAGGGATTGCGTGCTACCAAGGGGTACGAGTAGCAGGTTTTTGGGCCAACTGGTTTCCGTGTGGCGCGAGCTTCTCAACTTTTCGAACTACCGAACATCTTCTGGAATCACGTTTGTATTTTAAAATTTTTGTTATTCGTAGTTGTACACCTAGCCCATATGGGATTTTCCATCGATGGTCACGTGAACAATGTTTTGTCAAAAGTCGATATTTCGGTGAAAGTACGGAGCTTCTCAAGTGAGGATCGTCGGAAAATAATGAGGCGCACCTCAACCGTAGGAAAAGCGTCGAGGGCGCACGGTGGTAGCGAGGAGGGGGCTCCAGAGCGATGTATCGGAGGTCGAAAAGGTTGGTGGAGACAGCGTAACTTCTTATTACGGAGGACCATAGTAATGAAGACCTACGATACACACAAAACCCTATATATTCCACTGTTTTTACTAACCATATTAAATGCTCGAGGGACCACTGGCTGTTTTCGATCGAAAACGGGGCGACGTCCGACGCAGTGTGTCGTGAAGGCGGGACATTCATGACAAAAGGCTTGAGTGGTGTATCCTGACCATTGCTGTTGGAAATACGCTAGCGTTGCTGGTGAGCAGAAGTCGACGACGGCGCAAACAGGGATTTTGCCGTTTGACCTCTTCCTCCTGCCCCTCATCTTCCTCCCTCCTCCTCTTCCTTCTTCTCGAAGAGGGCCACGTGCTTGCGCGTGGAACGAAAATACATTGTTTTCAGAACGAACACAGAATGATTTGATTGTCGCCCTCGTCCTCCTTGTACTTCTAACCCCCCGTTTCCCTCTTCGTGTAAGGGGTTTGCCGCTTCGTCTCTTTTTTTTTCTTTCATTATCATTCACCCCATCGTCCACCATCATCCATCCTTTTGGGTACGAATCTAGCGTAAGCGATCACGATGATCACACAGACTGCCGATTTTACCGCACCGACCTACAAACCGACCAACCAACCTTTTTCGCTTCGCCTCGAACCTCACGACGATCGAGGGCACCTTACCACTTACCAGGTACTCGACACTACGGCTAAGGGTCACCGTGTACGATACGAACACAACTAATCCTAACCCTAACCCCAACCCAATCACCCAATGTTTAGGGCTAGTCCTCTTCGTCTCGTACACAGTGTGCGTCAACCATAGTGTCCAATAAATGGTAAGCTCTAGTGCGATGTTCACACAGCCGACATCATTTCACCGACCTAACGAACCAACCAACCGACCATCCATTTTCGTTTTGTCTCGGACCACTCCGCCAGCGAAACGAAAAAAAAAAGAATGCCGGTCACATTTATCCACTCACCACACGATATATACGTGATCAGGAAATGCCTGGACAGCGGGCATGCCAGGAGAAGGAAGACCCAACGAAAAAATACTGAACAAACGAAAAACGCCAACAACAGCGACAACAACAACCAACAAAAATGACCAGGGCTTTTCACGGGCCGAATCACTTCTCGCGGGTGGGATTGGGTCAGGGTATCCCGACCCGACCCGACCCGACCCGTGAGCTTTGAAAACCTCCTAACCCGACCCGACCCGTGAGATTTCGAACACCTCCTGACCCGACCCAACTCGACCCGCGGGCCGGGTCATGACCCATAAAAAGACCTCTGTTCCCCGCCACCGCAGTACTATGCTGTGCTTTCGTGCTAACACGACTATCATCACATATGTACCACTGCCGTGAATACGTACTGATAATACTATCCGAGGTTGTTTTTGTGCCCCTTCAAGCAGTAGTAATAGTACGTACTGGGACAGAACAGTAGAGCCCTACAAACAGTACCAGTACGTACAGGTACGCCGCAGTAGAGTCGCGTTTCCCTCGATGCCGGATGATGCTACTACTGCTGGTACTGCTAATGCAGTCATAGCACCAGATACCGTATGCTATGATACACTACTACTACTGGTACCGCTGTTGCAGTCATAGCATAGCACCAGGCGTGCTTTTTTGTTTTACCATCGTCACGCAGGCATGCATGCCACCCTGCCTCCCCCCCCCAAAAAAAATGGTCAATCAGTCTCGCGAGGCCCGATAAAGCAACAAAAGCTCCAGCATAACGCCCTTTAGAATTGCTACAACTCCTGTGGCATGTAAAAACGTGGCCTGTGGCACATAACGTGGCCGTGGGTAATGGGGAGGGGGGGGGCGTGTAACGAGGGGCTGATTGGCGGTGACACCCCCCATTGCCGTGCCCAATGGACTCCACCCTGTGTATGAGTATACCCCTTATCCTTACCTCTGCCAACATCACCATCACCATCACCATCACCATCATAATTTATTTCTGCTTCCTTACGTTGATCACGATCACCATCACCATCACCCATCACCATCATAATTTATTTCTGCTTCCTTACGTTGTATTGTGTTGTATGGTGTGGTGCCGTATTGTGTCGCGTGAAACATGACCCCCCTTCCGAATAAAACAATGTATTGCAAGCAGCCCTGGAAAAAGTTAGGTACCCTGTGTCTCGCGAGGCACAGGCTCCCTTCCCCCCTCCACCCCCCCCCCCCACACACATTTCGACATCACGGGGGAGAGGGTGGCAACGCCGGGCAATAAAAAAACGCTCCTCCTCCTCCTCCTCCGACTATCCATCTACCCACCCACGCACCCATGCACCCACCCACCCATCCGCCCACACACCCACTAGAACCACCTCCCACCCATCCACCCACCCACCCCTTCACTAGAACCACTTCCCACCCATCCACCCACCCACCCATCCTATCCACCCATCCTATCCACCCACCCACCTATCCATCCATCGATTCATCCACCCATCCATCGATCCATCGATCAATCCATCCGACCATCTACCCATCCATTCGACTATCCATCCATCCATCCATCTATCCATCCATCCATCTATCCATCCATCCATCCATCCACGCATTCGGCCATCCATCCATTCGTCGATTCATCCATCCGTCCATCCATCCATCCATCCGGCCATCCATCCATTGATTGATCCATCCATCCATTCGACTATGCGACCATCCACCCATCCATCCATCCATCCATCCATCGCCGTGACGAGGCAAAAGCCAGCCTTGCCCTTTAAACGGTTTTCTTGGCAATCTTCCAAGGCAGCAGGCAGACAGGCAGGCAGGCAGGTCGCGTCGTCGTAAAAACAACAAAAGAAGAAAAGGAGAGACAAACAAAAAGTTAGAAAAACAAGGGAGTGGTTAGGAGGGAACCCGGGAAAATCAGGCAGGCAGGCAGGCAGGCAGGCAGGCAAACAAGCAGGTTCGCAGGCAGGCTGGCAGGCAGGCAGGCAGGCAGGCAGGCGTCGTCGGGAAAACAACAGAAGGAAGCAAGGAGAGAAAAACAAAAAAATAGAAAAAGCAAGGGAGTAACTCAGGGGGGGGGGACCGGGAATATCGGGAGAATTTGGAAAAGCGGAAAAAAAAAAAACGAAAAAATGGGAAACAAGGAAAACTACACACAGCCCAAAACAAGGAAAACTGAAATCTAGGCAAAATTAGGCAAAAACAAGGCAAAATAATATACGTGCCAGGTATCTGCTATACCAGAAGGCAAACAAGAAGGCAAAAGAAGAGGTACTGGCACGCATTACCACTGTCGTAGGGCAAACAAAAGGGCACAATATAGTAGAAAAAGGGCGAGAGACGGAGAAAAGAGGGACGGCTTTACCCTGCACACTAAAGGACCAACAAAAAAATACGCAACAAACTGCAATACCCACCCAACTAGTACCTTAGTCGGCGGTTTATAGCAAGCCAACTTAGAGGCCTAGAAAACAAGGAAGCACACACCTACACAAAACACGCCGCGCCACACACCTTTTTTGCGGGCACCAGCATGCAGATCACGTACAGCGCCAACGATACAGCGTGGACGCCGAAATAGAACGTTCCCCAGATCTCCAACGACTCTGACAGACCCAGGATCTAAGGGACGGAACGGGGTGGGACGGGATGGGATGGGATGAGATGGGACGGAGATGGGGTGGGATGGAATTGGATGGGATGAGTTGGGATGGGATGGGATGGGATGGGAGAGGATGGAATGGGATGGGATGGGATGGGATGGGATGGGATGGGATGGGATGGGATGGGATGGGATGGGATGGGATGGGATGGGATGAGATGGGATGAGATAGGATGGGATGGGATGGGATGGTACATGATGAAATGAGATACAAGACAAGACAATATAAGACAAGATAAGAAAAGGCAAGAACCCTAACCCAACCCTCCCCCACGTCACCCTCCCCCCAAATCGACCCCAACTTCCCCGGTCTGATATCTGACCTGGAAAGGGATGACGAGTTAGTTAACCGTCAACGACACCACCCCCACCCCACCAACCTCACATCACCAACCCAACTCAACCCAACCCAACCCAACCCAACCCAACCCAACCCAACCCAACCCAACCCAACCCAACCCAACCAAGCCCCCCACTCCCTCCCCCCCCCATGCCCCGCATGCTGACCTGGAAAGGGATGACGAGATAGTTAACCGTGAGTGACACCACCCCCACGCAGAGGAGGTGGTAAGCCACGCCGATCGCGCCTTCCGTCGGCACGTAGGGGCTGATCTTCTTCTTCAGCTCGCGAGACACAGCCGTCACCACGGGAAGGCTCCTGCAACGGTGAGGTGGGGGTGGGGGTGGCGGTGAAGGTGGGGGTGGAGATGGGGGTGGGGTTGGGGGTGAGGTGGGGTTGGGGGTTGTTTTGGGGTGAGGGTGGAGGTGAGTTGTGTTGGTTTGCGACACGGTTGGGTGGGGGTGGGGGTGGGGTGGGGATGGGATGGAGGTGGGGTGGGTAGGATGCCGGAGTAAAGGCCAACTAATTGACGTAGTTTTATAAATAAACAACACATGGTGCCGCAAACACGCCAGTTAGATGCAACGACGCAGAACTCCGCAATTTACCTAGCCAACGAACACCTAGTCGTCGAGTTATACGCGGCTAACTCACAGCTCTAGCAACTTCGCATGGAAAACAGAAAAATATCGTCAACCTCACACGAAAAACGAGTTCAAATCCCACATGAAAACCAGGTACCTTAGCATGAAAAGGTGGCAACTTCACGCGAACACGAATCGTGACCTTACATGAAAAAGAGGTAGTAGCCCGGGTAGAATCCGTGCCAGAAGGCCGACACAAAGTAGGTGGCAACCAAGCTGTTGCCTGCCAGAGGTGCCGCCGCACGAGGATAGCATAGGGGGGCGTAAGGTCAAGTTAGGGGAGGGTTACATCAATTTACTGGAGGGCAAGTCTTAAAAGGGGGGGGAGGGGGAGGGGAGGGGAGGGGAGGGTGGGGTAGGGTAGGGTAAGGTAGGGTAGGGTAAGGTAGGGTAGGGTAGGGTAGGGTAGGGTAGGGTAGGCACAGCCCAAGAACGAAACAAAAAACACAAGAGGGCGGCGAAAGGGAGGGGAGAGGAGGGCGTAGCAAAACATCTACTACCAGCGCCGCTACCGTCGTTTCCGACGTCGCCGCGCGGTGGAAGATATATCTCACCCGTGCGCATGTAGACGTATCGCTCGAGCCAACCCTGCGTCCTCTTGTTCCAGGCCCTTGTGTTGACCACTACAGAGGGAGACGTCTCGAACGACATGATGTCAATGTTGCTCACCTGAAAGCGAACGGTAGGAACAACGTATTATAGGTAGGTGGTTACAGCGATGCAGGGACGTAAAAAAAAAAAGAAAAACAGAACTACGACAAGCAACCGAGAAGTGTATATTCAAGTCGCAAACTCTCGCTCTCTTTGCTCTTCCCTTCTTTCCCTCTCCCCCTCTCTCCTTCTCTCTCTCTGTCCCTTTTCTCTTGTATCTGCTCCTCCTCCCTTTCCTTTTCCGTCTCCCTCTCTCTACCTTATTTTCTCTATTCTCCCTTTTTCCTTCCCCTCTCTCCCTTTCTCTTCCTCCCTCTTCAAAACGGACATCGGGAGACGAGGAAAACGACGCCAGATAACTACATTGAACGTCATCAGTGGTCCAATACTATACCCACATGGCGCGAAACGCGGAAAATCGCGATCGAATCAACCACCGACCCCCCCAATGCAGCATGCAAAACCAACTAACCAGCCAATAAAGTCTTCATCAGCTAACCAACCAGCCAACCTAACAACCAACTAAGCAAATGAACCAATCCACCAACCAACAAACCAACTAAACAACAAAACAACACACAATCGACCAAACAATATAACGCTGCAGCAAACCGACCCCGCAGGATAAAACTCATTCTAGACTTGATTCTGTGTCCTCACCCCATCCCAGCCGATGACTGTCCCATCGGCCGCGTAACCCTGGAACCCGAAGCCTCCGAGAACGGACGCCCCGTCTGCGATCTGTCGGGTGCATAGCCAAGCGCAACACATGACACATTAACGAGACATATAACACACGACGAATGACACACGACACATGACGCATTCCAAAGGACACACGACACAGCTCATTTTTTTCTTGAGGTATTGTTCCACTCCAGAGTGATTCGAGTCTGTCCTGTGACCACGGACTTGATTATGAGAGTTAATGTGAGAACAACAACAACAATGGCAAACGCAGTTGCAGGACAAAAGTCTCATAGGACACATCACGTACGGCAATGCCACATCACGCATGGCACAAGGCGCATGACACATAACACACGACGCACAACACACGACAAACGGCACACGAAAAAATGACACATGGCACACGACACCATGACATATCACGCGTGACACAGGACGCATGCCACAAAAAAGGACACCGGTGTCCTTTTTTTCCGGACGCGTGCCACGATAGAGGTAGCACTTTCTGGCGTTTTTGTTTCTGAATGACGGGGCTCCTTAACCCAAAATCGTCGGGGATGTCATTCTTGTTTTGCAATCCGAATGTTTTTGTATACCTAGGCCATGGGTTTGTTCATCGGGATGCACGTTTAGTTTACACAAAAATCAAGTTTGTGGGTGAAGCACAGAGCTCCTCAGGTGATGAGACTCAGAAAAAAGCTGGTGCACCTCTATCATAGCATTTTGTCACCGGACACATATCACAGGACGCATGACGCATACAGTCGTTACTCGTCGTAAATCACAGCAGTCAAATCACCTTCCAAGCGAAGAAGTACTTCATCCTGACGAAGAAAAGAGTCACCCACGCGCGCCCGATGCGGTGGTACATAGGCAGATCCAACACGTTCGCGGCCCTCATCATCTACAATGGTTGGCAAATGTAAGAAGGGTAAACGCGCGGTGGAGGGAGGGGGGGAGGGAGGGAGGGAGGGAGGAAAGGATCGTCAACATCAAACGCGCTATACAAACTACGGTAGGCCACACGCAGACGCCGTGGGTTAATGATACATTCGCGGAAATGCCTCCAACAACAGCACCTCCAGTCCGCCAACACACAACGCCAATCGAGAGTACCACCACCACCACCACCACTATCACCAACGATCACCAACCACCACCAACACCACCCCACCACTACCGCCACCACCAACATCACCACCACTCCCACCCCAACACCAACACCATCAATAATATCACCGCCACCACCAACCACCACCAACCACCACCAACCACCACCAACCACCACCCCCACCACTACCACTGTAACCACCCAACCACCCAACCAAATCCACCACCATCACCACCCCCACCAACACCATTACCACAATCACCCCCCCCCCACCGCCCGCACCACCCCCCTCGTCCCCCCCCGCCTCCCACCACCCGTTCTCGACGACACTAACCCACCAAAACAAGGTCATTCACCAAGGGAGGGTAGTAAGCCGCATATCCACCCCCACTACCACCACAACCAACAACGGCAACAACAACAAATCACCACCCCCACTCCC
>JAYJMJ010000405.1:2798607-2812374 GCA_036873875.1 Laminaria ephemera
GTGGGTTGTCTCTATCTCGAGATCGAAGGTCAATCGTGGTTGTTGGACAACGCTGACCGAGGCTTGATGAAAATTGATGAATTGGGCCGCTTGACAGAAGAACCAGATAATTTGTTTTTTTCATTTTTTCCCCATAGCGCCATAGCGACCGTACGAGAACTCTTTCAGCAAACAATTCTAAAAAAAGTTTGGAAACTTTTTTGCTAAAGATCGGCTTGCCATAAGCACCGGTCTAAACGAAAACACGTAATTATTGACACGTCGGTAGCTTGAGTACTCGCCAAGCGCTACGGGAGCCTCGTAAAAGTGGCACCAACAAGGCTCACCGGTCATCATCTTCTGCATAGCGTGAGGTAGATCGACGTCTGCACTCTTGGACAGCTTCGGGCAATACAAATTGAAGATTAGCGTTGGTTGTTCGGCATCCTCATCTTCTGCCTCAGTCGCTGGGACAGGTGAAGATTCATCAGTTTCCACCAAGACTGTGATGACCACCTGATACGAAAACGAAATGGAGTGTGAATATGGGGCTTGTCGCAAAATGGGGCTGAGGTTGTCGGACAGCATGATACGTGAATGGTGAAATAACGTGACAACTCTACAACTATGCCGTGCCAGCAGCATTACGCAATGGAGCTCGAGGAATGGGAGGGTTAGGCGTGATGACACAGAACGCCACACGTGATAGCTTGAGTACAAAAAGGAAAATCGTGAAAAGGGACCCACCCGTATCCCCTGGGCGTCCACCGCAAAGGTGAATTATTGTGCGTGAGGCAACAGGTGTCAGGAACAACACATCCAGTGACTGCACCAGCGTACCGTTCGCGGGTTTCTTGTAGTAGTTACTGTGAACCGCATAATTTTGTCCGCCAGAAAACATTACGTCAGCGTACCCATCGGTGGGGGCTTGTGCCCAGGGTTCTCATCCGCACTGCCGATCTTGCGTGGAGAACAGCGTGTTATTCTGATGTTGCTTGACTATCCTCGTACGCGAGGCGCACGTTTTGGACGCCTTTCCGCAACACTTCACCGCTGCGACTTCAAATTTCAACGGTGCCAACCCTATGCAGTTCGACTCAAGCTTAGCACCAAACTTAAGAGCATCCTGGCAGTTCCATCCCAACGGGGGGGGGATCTACGCACCTCGAAACCGGTCACACGTGTGCTGAAGACATCAAGCCTTGAAAGTCCCTCCCGCTTTGCACACGCACGCGCCTTGTCCCTTCTCGGCCGTGATGTCTCTCCTGGGTGTGCCTCGTCCAAGAATACCAGATTCTCGCCAGACCACGGCATCATCAAAGCAGGGGAGCCGTCCTGAGAGATCTTTATACACAGGAAACGCATTTCTCGGCTCGGTCAATAAGCAAAAAAAATGAAGAAGTGTGTGAGTACTATTATATGTGTGAGTACTATCAGTAGTATACTTTTGTGGTATTCCGGTATTATATTAAGGCTCCAATCCAGTCATAAAATAGTGCTTGCGCCCCACCTTGAGACGGAGAGCTTGTACCAAGATCTCAGCGAGAGTTTCGCGCTTTTCATGCACCATCCAGGGCGAACACGCGCCCCCACCGAGCTCCAGGACTGCATCGGGGCAGACCACAGCGACAAGCTGCACGCAACACAACCAAGGTTAAAGCTTTAAAAAGTCAGTACTAAGACTGTCTTCACGGCCGCATGCCTTGTTCCAGCTCAGTCGAACAGTGAAGTGAGCCATAGGGACCAAGCTACGTCCAGTATACAAGATGATGGCAGGCAACGGCGATGTTTTATTATGTTTTTAGCACAGTCATATTTGCAAGATTCCTCACCTGGTCGCGCGTCTTTGGATCGTACGCGATGAACTTGAGGGTTGGTGCTATCTCCCTGCTTTCCTGCGGTGGCGGTAATTCGTACACCGTTATCTGGAACAATGTGCTGCTAACGTTGACCGCACGACGAAACACCTACCGGAACCCGGGAAAATTACAATATTTCGAGTTCATGCGTCGTTTGGAAGCAAATGAAGGACCGTTTACATTCTTGATGAAACCGGTCGGTCGGGAATCTGCACGCAATAACTATTATTAGAGTAACATAATCCTTCGAGAACTGCACACTTACGTTTTGGGCAGAAACTGTTTGGATTCAGAATTGAACCGTTATTTCAGCAGTGTACGGGTTGACAGACAATTATAATTGTTCTAGGCGTGCTGTCTAGCGCATGTCATAATGGTTTGCCACACGCCTTCGCTGCGTGGGTCGAACGGAAACGGGACGTGTCAGATAATGTTTAGGTGCATAGCCTGCTAATACGTATCGAATGTTTCTAGTAGTACGAAAACAGCAAAAAAAAAGGCAAAAAGATCATTTGAATATCCACCAGGTATAACGGACTACCGTTGCGTCACTAGTTGCTTACGAATGTGACCATGCAGCGTCCCCGTAGATAAACGGCTACCAGTATCTCATATGCGAGACAAAGAAGCGGAGCGGTTCTGTTTCTCGGGGAACGGAGAACATATATTAGCAGTGGGCGCCGTATTCTCTGTAGGTATTCGGGACCGCGTGAGTTTGCGTCTACACGACGGACGCACTGCACGATATATCCTGCTTGCCCCCAAGGTGGTTCGGCGTGGCGACGTTGGCTCAACGTATGCATAACGTGGCTAAAACATGTCTATGGTACGATTACTGAAGTTTTAACATTTGGCTTCAGCGTCTTTGGCGACATCGATGATGGGATACGCAAAGATATACCGTGTGTCTTGCTACGCTCACCTTTGTTCCTCGGCGGCTTGCATCGTCGATGAGCTGTCCAATGTTTGCCTGGGTGTCTTGCTCTCCGCGAAGGTGAATAGGCGTTTGCTTCACGGAATTATATAGACGACTTCGTTTCAGGACAACTGTGAAGTCCGCCCCATGTTCAACATACCCATCGATGTTGTCGTCCCATACACCTGAAACAATTATGGCCCGATGATGGAATATGAAGTTAAAAATAGCTTCCGCCGCCGTCCCATCGTTGTGGCCCTGATGCTTCCACTCGTGTGCGAGGGGCTGGTGCAGCGCACCAACAACCTGCAAAACGCGAGACAACCGAGCGTGTTGTTAAAGTCTGCAGAGGAGCGCACCGCACAGAGATCATAAAATGCAGACAACGAAACAAACATTGAAAAAAAAACGGATGTACACAAGACAGCGTACAGCGAAGTGGGATCAGTAGGCCCACCGCATAGATTACCTGGCGAAGATCAAAGAAATCTTTGATGGTCACTTCTGCGTACGCCGCCATTTTTGCGTAGTACACCGCGGCACGTAGACACACCCCATCGCCCTTGTTGGCATCACCGTCTCCTGCCCCTGATGGAGAGAATGCAAACACAGTGACCACCGTGTCACACACAGGCTGGTGATTTTCCCAGTCATCCTTTCGAATCGAAACAGCTCTTGCGAAGATTTTGCGTTCACCGTGTCGTGGTAGGCATACTGGCGCGGTACCGCCAATGGAGCCATTGGCGTCTGTACTGTATCCGATGGCCTCTTCCTGCGATTAGTGGACGGGGACAGATATAGGGTATACTCCTTGAATCGGGCATAAACGTAGGCAGCAAACCCGCGATCGTCGAGCACGCTAGTGATAGAAATGTTAACCCTTCCGACAGTCGCAACCTACACAGGAGCAATTCGTTGCAAACTACTCCGGAGTATTCAGCAAGTGAGAAACACGTCGATGATGTTGACACTTGCGATGAAGTGAAAGGCGCACCGTAGATGCTCACGAAGAAGTACGCAGCTGTGAATCGCCCACGTTCTCGCAATGATGGTAAACACCAGAGTAGAACCCTAACGTACTACACGAATACTAAAACGCGATTTTGCGGCGAAATACCTGTAGCAGGACGTTATCGCCCGTTTTCATCCCGTCTTCTGACTTGCGCAATGCTGGCTGTCCTCCGTCAGCAATCTCTGGGATGTGGACGTCATTGTTCCGATCTATATTTGCAGGCTGCTTAAGGGGTTTTTTCGCCCGCTTCTGCTTGCCCTTGTCCCGCTTTGGTGAGTGCCTGAAAGAGAAAATATTGCAACAAAGCCCACCGTCAGCCCCGCAAACAAAATCCAACGTTGTACCAGTGAGCATCGGTGAGCTCCGTTTCACAAAGTGCGGCAACCGGCCGACCAAACGGCATCGTTTGGGTACTCAAACGTTCTCGATACAAACAGATTGATACTGACACGTTCAATTCCCACCCTCCGTATTAAGCAAATATGCAAGTAACACGCAACAATGATTTAACAGCAAATACTGTGGCAGACGCCAAACGACGATACGCTGGTAAGCTAAGGTAGATGCCCCCAGTGGACTATTAATAAAACTGGACAGAACCTCCTTAAAGGAAGGATCGCCAGATTTCGTTGATTGCGTGGTGCGTGCGACTTATCAATGTCATCGGCGAATTGGTAGAAATGTGCCCCCAATGCCCAGCTTAATGTGACCGCAAACCACAATCATGTGGTCTCAGGTAGCATGTTGGTAGACTTACAAGCGACAACCGGAAAATACCTGGAAACGGAGTCGTGTATCCTCTTTCTTCCACCTGCCTCCTGGGAAGAACGTGGGCGAGCTGCCTCGCCAGAGTACAATACAACACCAGGCTGGCGGCGCCTCTCTGAGAATCCCTCGGCTAAACCACGGCGTCTAGGCGCGTGAGACCCTGGTTGGGCTGCAGCATGTAAACGTGCGGCGCTCACGCTGCACTGAGGCCGTCGTCGTTTTGCAGCCTGCGAGGTAACCATGGTTTGGTTTCTTGAGCTGCCTTCGATCGACAAAGTAACGCTATCGGAATCTGAAGCAAAACGCAGCTGGCGCACGAACTGGCGTATAGCGGCTTCCCTGCTTGCGGCGCCCACAAGCATGCTTGCCATCGAGCACCCTCGTTCAGCGCAGATATCATTGCTCTCCGCTTGTTTTGCATCCGAGATGGCACGACCAGTAGGCACCGAGTTGATTCCGCATGGCCGGAGCCCCACCCCAACGAGATCATCTACCGTAAGTAGAAAAGTACAGTTTTTTGATGGGTTACTTTGGTAAAGATCGAGCTCGAGGGCTCGTCCGTCATCGACAAGTACTGCCCGCAATCGAATCAACCGGGAATCCATCCTCCCGGCAGTAATGCGGCAGGCGGTTGAAAACACTGTTCTGTCCAGTATCATCGTTCGCTTCGCCGGCAGATTGCTTGCACAATGTCCCGTGCTTTTCAAGTCAGCAACCCCCACTGCTCTCCGCAAACTCAAACGTCGGCCTAGGTTCCTGGTCCATGATTTGCAGTCCTCTCCGTCGAATCCACAACAAGCTCGCTCGATCTTTGAAAGTTGTGCTTCGTATGTCATGCTCGTGGCTGGATCGTACGCGGCCAATCGCAAGGTACCCCGCCTTCCAAGCTCCCATGCGGTGACAACGTGAGATGAACCGGAAATACAGCACACGGTCCGGAGCACTCGCCTCCCGGGGCCACCCTTGGGGTCGAGGAGAAATCGGAAATTGAGCGTGTTAGTATTGACAGGGCCGCCCTCGGGGACGAAGATCAATTTGAAATTGGGCGTGTTAGTATTGACACAATGGGAGACAAGGAACTGCTCGTTCATAGCTCTGTGCTTAACTGACTGTCCCTTCTGCGTATCTACCGTATGCAGCAAAACACCCACCTTGCAACGGAGTTTTAAGCTGAAACCCTGGCTAGGCGTCTTCTTACTAGCACCGTGTCCAGCGCCCATGGTAGTAATCACCGTGCGAGAAGGAGATATTTCTAGGCGATCAGTAATCGGGACGAGTAAGCGATCACTGTCTTCGCTCTCGATTGCCTGTCGCTCTCCTGTCCCGTCCCCGCAATCTTGGAGCACCCTTTCTAGGCATTCCGCGTTCACTTTGAGCTGTATCCTGGCAGCGAATTGTGCAAGGTAAACGCTACACCTCAGTTCACCCTTGGCTTCCTCGTAGACGACAAGTTGCGCAAGATGCCCGTCTAGATATCGGGTATCGCGAAGGAGGCGCCTTAGACGTCGTTTGCACATCAGCCGCTGCATTCCCGCCTGTTTGACACGCAGTCCACACGTGCAGTGAGTGGTGCGTTAAAGCTCGTGTCTCTATGGTGTGGCACGGGATTCATACTGTCCCATACTGGTACCTCAATGGCAATTCGTCGTGTCTGCACAATACACCAAGTACCGCGATAGGTCGCTTAATATGTGTTGTGATTCCTCGATAAGCAATGCATGTCATAGCTCACCGTCTCTTGTAGATGTGTCTCAAAGCTGAGGAGAGCCACCAAGCGTGCAAAGAGATCTTGCCGGTCGCACGGCACCGTGCTTGATCCGAACTCGGGCGGTTGATCGAGGGCAGGTGCCAACAGGGGGCTAATCTGGACGACGCCGGCAACGTTGGGAAAGGGATCGTGTGTGGAGTCCCTATTAATACTAGTATAAAGCTGTTGATGCTAATATATGCCATTAATACTATTAAACCTGTTGATACTAACATATACCAGTAATAGGTAATCAGTTCGCACAGAGCTTTTCTTTGTGAGCTACCTGGTACTATCTATGGCAGTAGGATCTACCAAGTGTTTTCGTTCGTCTGGGGGAGGTAGTTGGCGAACGACAAAGGGACAGAGTAATGTGACAAACTAGGAACTCATCACACCCGCACACAGACCACAGTTGTCACCGCACGGCAGACGTACCTGCCACTCTTCAATGTCGCACAAGCTGCTCGTGCAGGATTCCGGATCGTAGACGTGAAAAAAGAGCCGCCCGCATTCCTGGTAAATCTGTTGTGGGGGGGCGAAGAGTGTCAATCACGCGTATGATAGGCAGGAAAACAGGTTCGGACACGTTCGTAGTTTCACCATTTCCGTGGGCGTAGACGATATTCCTAAAAGGTTACTAGTCGGCAACCGCCCTCCGAGGTCGTGCGAACAGCAGGGCAGGTTTTGTCATACTTGCCTCAATCAAACGAACACCGGGAGGACTAGCACCTAGCACATTCTTGGCCACACGAAAAACTCGAACATCCTCCAAGACGGCAAGCAGAATCCGGTTATACGCTGCCTTCCACCTGCCGGTCGCCGTAAGTAAGTATTGCTTGTTTCGGGGGGGTAACGGAGATATGGCGGGTTAGTTAATAACTACAATTTTCGGGATTCGGGGAGACGATATGATAGCGGTAAGACACGAGGAATGCTAAATGTACGAAGTTTCCTTCAACAGAGTTCGGGCACTGAAGCGCCAGGGCCTGTTACCCGTTTTACCGAAAGAACATCGAGCGAATAATGCAACACAGAGCTGCACAGAGTGTATATACATTGTTGTCAAAGCACAGAAATCATGTGAACACAAGAAATTAAAGATCGAGGTTAGTACTATTGATGCGTACTAACTGTATGCATATTTATCGGCGGAAATTAACACGATACCAACCCACCCTCGTTTGACGTTGATGTTGCCCTCCTCGTGATCATCCTCATGATCTTCACGGAAGTCTTCGTCGTGCACCGGCACCACCGCCGCCAGCACCCCAGCGGGAGCAGCCGAATAGGGGCACAAATCCGTGGGGCATCCTCCAGCGTCGGCCAAGAGGGAAGAAAATTCGATGGTTGAGCGCGCCCATGCAGCTAGGCTGTTGAGCGTAGCATCATCGCAGGCGGACACACCAATTGTGCAGGGCCATCGATCATGTCTGATGTATCCCTGAGAGCGATAAGACAGCACCTTGCTCAGGAGGGAGTTAATCGTGCGGTTCATCTCGGGTTGCAAGGGTTCCCGGTACAATGAAAACTCGACAGGCGGAGCACCACGCGATCTGGTTGAAACTTAGCTCTATCATAAAGTGCACAACATTGGGCGGTTTGACAGACCGTGGAGAAGTCGACATTTCACTTCCCTGCTTCCTGCATACAACGAAAAAAAAATCGTCTGAAAGTCACATGGTCGTCACGTGAACAACCTCTACCTTGCTTGGTCTGCTAACCCACCGCGGCACGGCAACTAGACACACCTGGAGCGTAGAAATCTTCCCTGGCGGGATGTTGTAAGCATCTACCCGTGCAATCGCAGCCCACATATTGTCCGGGTTGCCTAAGATGTGCCTGGCCTCCGTCCACGTCACTCCTCTTAATGGCGACATCGGAGCATGATTTTCGAAGTCCACTTGTGGCGTGAGCAAAATGATCACCGCTTCCAAAACAATGATGTGGGAATCTGATGGTGGAGTAACTTCCAGGGCCATACTCGCTAGTTTAGCGAGAAACACGGGACCCCGGAGTTCTTCGACAATCCGGGCTATGTCTTCAAGGCGCCTCTTCATCCCACCATCTCCCATTACAGTCAAGTCGCGGTCGCTGCAACCTATACCAGTGTCAAGTGGTCCTCCGGATCGATTCTTCTTGTCGCCCACCACCAACACAAAAGTTGGAGTGGGCATAAGGGCATCTTTGACTGTCGCCAATCGTTGAAGAAAAGCTTTCCTGCATCGCTCACCAATGCCTATGTCCACGTTGCATACTGCGTTAAACCTGTCATCAATATTGGAGGATGAAAATTAGCAGGCGGTAAAGATTAAACCATTTTTTCAAGGACGCTGGGATGGGAGCCCAGCCGCTCGCCCGGTCCGCGATGACACGAACAACAGCAGCAGCGTGGCCCTTGCAATTTCACGGTGTTCCAATGTGCACACAGCATTATGAATTCGATATAGCAAACAAAAAACAAACAAAAAGCAGCATGCGTTCTCTCGGCCGCTACGTCGTTTTTCGTTCAGAGCTCATTGGCAACGACTGCGCTGATATCGATTTCCAAGGTACAAACCATGATGATACTACCTACGAACGGGAGAGCCCCAAGCAACTGCACACAAGGGTTGCAGTGTTTCTCCACACCTGGCCGACAAAGCTTGCTGCAGGTCGCGAACATGAAGGCCCATGTCTGTCTGCTTGTCGATGTGAAGCATCACGCCTGACAGATCGTGTTGCAGTCGGTTTACAATTTTTAGCTTCGCAGCGGCCGGTACGCCTCGGCTCAAACAGACGATCACGGGTCGTGGACGTTGAAAGGTTCGCACAATCATCGCAGGTGGTAAGAACTGTGCGGCCGTCTGAGCCTCCCATCTTGCGATTTTTTCGTCTTCCCGAAGGTCCTCCTCGCGCTCTTCTTCTGTGGGAGTGTCCCACTCACGAGGTAAAACAGTCTCCTCCTTCTGCAGCTGCAACAAGCGAGCGGAGCAAAAGTGTGAGTCTTGTTGCCTCAAGCATGTTTTTTGTTGCTGAATAAGGCATCGCTACTGTATGGCCAAACTGTAAGTCACATTGCCTCAAGCGTGTTATTATGCGACCGAATCAAGCATCGAAGGTATGGCCCAGGCCTACTGTAGGCACCATATCGCAGCTGGACCTCACCTCTGCTTCGGTTGCTGTGGCGTATGCGTTTTCGATATCTTCCTCCATGATGTGCAGTCGCATTTGCGCCGCAGCCGCCGTCGATTGAGCTTCCTTCGCCCTCGTTTCAAGTGACTCCATTTCTTGCGAGGAAATATCTGCGAACCCCCCGCCTTCATCTGACTCGCACTTGTCGCGGACGAATTTCAGATCTTCGGAGGCAAGAGTAGACGCGGCTTCCATCTTGCCCACCTCTCCCAACTGGTGGCGGAGATCCTCCCACACCTCTATTTGCGCTCCCTTCCATTTGGCGTTGCGTATCCTTTGTGTTCGTAGCATCTCCAACGATGTCCAACGCTCCTTCCGAACTATCTCGTACGTTGTTCGTTTGTCGTAGTATAGCTGTAACTCTGCCTGGTCAATTTCGATGCCAGCTTGGGCTTTTTTTTGTGCTTCTTCGTGTAGTACGCGTTCACGTTCCAAATCCGCTTGAGCACTGTTGAGGTCTGCAACAAGCGCTTCACACATTAACTGCTCGCGAGTTTCGTCGTCTCTTTGGGCATTGTCTTCTTGACGTTTCACGCCCTCAACCGCGCCTCTCGCAAGTGTTTCGCGCTCCTTCAACATCGCCAAAGCCTTCTGCGCCACGCACAAACGTAGGTCACCCCTCCTGGTGTTTATGTTGCCTCCGTGAAGCGCAGACTCGCTTTGTCTCGGCGCCACTTCACGTGATTCTAATAATATTTTCTGCAAGCACGTCACAGCGTGCTCGCACACCATGCGAGATACTTCTAACTGGCGCATGCAGCGCATACTCTGTTGAGCTCGGGCAATCCAGGGTGCACGATCGCTACCGAAATCCCCAGCGAAGTCGCACTGGCATGCAAAAACTTCCTGTAGTGCATCTACCCACATCATAAGGTGTTGGCAGGCTTTGGCTCCACCGCCAACAAGACCTATTGCCTCGACGCTCCAGCCATGATCGCATCGAAGGGCTTGGTAGGTCTGTACTGCGGCTTGAGAAAAGTGTACGATTCTTGGTCGTTTGCTAGCAGGTGCCTCAGCCACTTGACGTAGGCGACGAAGAAGCTTAGAGGACCTCCGTAGTAGACTAAGAGCGTCTCGCCACGAAAAGCGCACTGCAGGCTGTACCTTTTCGACGGATTGCACTCCTAACGCGCTGTACCGGGTAGTTGCCCCGGAGTCTTCGTCCTCCTCCAGCATGAGCCCAACAACTTTCAGAAGTCCCAGCACGATGGTGGGGAGCGAGGTAATGACGCCGTCTTCAAGAGGTGTGCCGATAGCATCGGCAAGCTCGATGATGTCCTGACGGAATAGCTGTTTCACTCCCACCACCTCCGACCCTCGCTTTCCACTCTCACGAAGGCCTCGTTTATGTGATACACGCCGCCGGCCTTGGCATCCTCGTGCAATCCTTTGGATATCTCTTGCATTCGCGCTTCTCTCTCGGTTCCAGCGATGCGACTTCAGAGCGCAACGACCCATGTGTCCGCGCCACACCCGCTGAATGTCTGTAGCAGCGCGCTTTCCGATTCTCTTTCGACCGGCATACGAACGATCAAGGTGACCTCGCATGATGCCTTGGATAGCCGTGGCAGCGTTATTGAGAATGGGGCGGAGCCTTCTCATGCGTTCACGTCCTTGGATACCACGCGCAATACGTTGTATTTGTGTAGCTGCTTGATCTTCCAGCGTGTACTCGTCATTGTCTCCAGGCTGAAGAACATCGTCGGGATCTCGTTCAAGCAATCTTCTCTTGCGTTCAAGAACCATCGCCCGTTTTCTGTTTTGTGAGTCTCTCTCCTTAGCTCTGAGCTGATGGTATTGTTCTTCCAGCGCTTCTTGTTGACAGGCCTTTCGCTCCAGCTCCTCAGCCTTCCGCTTCATTGCCAAAGCTTCCGCTTCAAGACTCTTCATTCTATCCTCCTGCAGCCCAGTTTGGTCTAGGTCAACATACGCCACCGGTGGTATTGCAAGGTCCTCCTCGTCGTAAGTGAAGGAGGCAACAGCGGGCTCCTCCGGTGTTCCTAGAGCTGTTGATTGCCTTTGGGCTGCTGAGAGTCTTTCTCGAAGATGTTGCAATTCCTGCTGCAGTTGCTGATTCTGGTATTTTCTGTGCATCATCTCAGCGCCAAGGATTGCACCAACCGATCTGCAACTCGGGCAAATTAATTAAAGAACGACAAACGCAGTGGAGATGGTTTAAAAATACAAGCATCGGTACTGCTATAGTCTATATCTACGACACCAGTGTCACAATTCTTACATACTGCTGTACTGTACGACACCGCCCTTCGTTCGTAGCACACAACGCGGGGGCGGTGTCGTATATGGGAAATTACGACACCTTCGTATAGACCTTAAGCTGTGCCGCAGAAGTACCAATTTGATTTTCGTCGAAAACGCAAGATGTGCGCACTTGTTTACAACACCAGGTATTAACTGAAACAAGCGCTTGTCTTGTGGTTGTACAAGGCGGTCTCTTTCAAGCTGCTGGGTTTAACAGCATCAAATGTAGGTACGACTCACAGCATTATACTCCTTTAAAAAAGCAACCTGTGATTTGCCAATCAAGCAGATAACGACAGCCAAGTTAGTGCGCGTTCCTACACAACAAGCAAGCCCACACCTTCTGACCGGTCTCCTTTTGGCTGAAGGTGTCGAAGTCATAGTAACCGGACCAAGATTTCCTCCGGCACGTTTGGCGTTGGCTTTGCCGGAAGTAGGTAGACCACCTGGCGAGGGGCCCTTTCGATTGACGGCGTGCGAGATCGACTTGCCACTATCGTCTGGCCGGTATTCATCTGGTGTTGGGGCTGCAGGCCCCCGTCTGCTCCCAGCCATGTCAATAAAAGGGGCCATTCCCTTCGGAACTGTAGCCTCTGAAGGCGTCTCTCTGTAGTCGTCCAGGCTAAGGTTATGGGAATGCATGTGATTATCAGCGATGCTGACGGGCACAAATCGTGCAGAGCAATCCACAGTAAACCTGGAGGCCAAAGGCGGGGGCCGTAAAGCCTATGAACAAAGTACATTGGCAATGGCGTTTATGTCCGGTACCAGGTACCTGTATTTATAGTTGTTATTGGCTTTGTCTATTCGCCCAATTGAACAGCGTTTTTTTCACTCCGTCCGGCCCGTGGCCGCAGAGTAGATCTCCTCTCGTTCCCCCATGGCCTGCCCAGATACCTACCTGCCTCGCATTTTTTTGGCGCACCCGTTGACTCGTCAACATGCCCTGCTCACGCTACGTAAGCGTTCTCCGCGCGGTATGTTGTCGACGTTGTCCGCAATCGCCTATAGAAGCGTATCGTGTCCTCGCAACCCCCCTCGACGATACTAGGATTCGAACCTTAGACAGCAAAGGCTAAAAGTCCAAGCGTATTTCACGGCTAACCTCTACGAGTACACTCGTACCACCGGGACGGCCGTTCGATGTTTTCAAGATCGCGAAATGCAAGCAATCGCAGAACCAGGCTCACCTTCCGTGAATGGCCTCTTCGTGCACAATTAATGCCGCCGCTGCTCGAACCCGCAACATGTCACCATCAGCAATTGTGCTCCCACCAATTGCATTCCCAGTAGCCCTCGTGCTGTTGTCGTACAGCGGTGGCGTATTTCGTTTGCTTGCACGACGCGATACCCCGCCGACATCTGTGAAGCCCTTTTTGTCTACGGAGAAAATATTCTCCCCACAGTTGGGCGTCAGTCCTGGGAAACCCGCAAGTCTTTCTAGGGATACGGGCACCAACAAAGGGTTTCTCTTCAAGCTGAAGCCTAGCCATGACTGCAACACCTGCCGAAAAACAAGTATCGGCAATGTACGGGTACCGGCACAACGAGCCTCGTACAGTCAGTTGTTAATAATGCCGATAGTATAGCAGCACGAGTATTAATAGTATCATATGTCCCTGTACGAGCCTTACCTTTGTTAGTGGCGACCATGTATTGATACCTGGTATTAATAGCTGTTTAGTACGGTATGGAATACCGTACAACGGAGAGATGTGCGCATTCCTTTCACGACCGATCCGATTTTGCTGTGCCAAGTCTAGACTAATGTACTTACAGCAGCGTACAGCCCCACATAAATAGTCAGCTCCACGATGCACTCTAGTACCAGGTTCGGCAAGGGAAGAAGAAAGCGTCGTACGGCATGGTTCTTTATGCACGATGATACACGGTTCCAGCCAAAGGTATAGGATAAAAAATAAAAAAAATTAAAAAAAGTATTATACCAGCCTTTCAGCTCTTGCCAATTATTACTGTTGTAACATTGCGACGTAGCTTAATTCGTATATAGTTTGGGATTAATGAGGCCTCTCGGCTGCGACCAGCCAGA
>JAYJMJ010000405.1:2821735-2837620 GCA_036873875.1 Laminaria ephemera
TCCAAGTAACATCAGGAGGCTTTCCCGAAAAGGGGATGCCATGCTGGCGTCCCCTCTTTTCTGGTTTCAGATTACTGGTGTATCGGCACGAGCACATTTTGTCCAATCAAGTACCTGAACCTCTCCTCTCCTCTCTCTCTTTTGTATGCTGACCGCTATGATACTTGTCCAATCAAGTACCTGAACCTCTCCTCTCCTCTCTCTTTTTTGTATGATGAGCAAAGTTGTACCTGGTACATGAGTGAGTTTGTGTTTGGGTCATGAGCATGGATACGCGTACAACACCACCAGTAAATCACCAAAGCCTGCTGCTGTATATACTGTAGTTGCGCCATCAAGCTAGGAAGCCGTCACTTAGCCCCCAAAGCTTCTCGTATATAACCCTCGTATGGTTCATGAACGAGCACGCTGGCTTGGTCATTGATTGCTGTTTGTCGTTCGTATCATACCTTGTGGCTGTCCAAAAAGTCGAGATCAACAGGGATTTTGAGGAGATAGTTCATCCCTCCCCACGTGAACGGTTTGGGTTGTTGTCCTTGCCCTTTCCTCCAATGCTCAATTGCCTCCACCACATCGACGGTTGCTGATCGTACGAGATCCAGGAGGCTGATTAGATCGTCGAAGGCTCCTTGATCCTTGCCGAACTTTGCTCCCTGCCTTCGAATGTTTGCTTTGACCCTAGCGATGTATTCTTCTCGCAGTAGGATAGCTTTAGCAACCTCCACCTCTGCGCTACTTGCGCTTGTATTGCTTGTATCCATCGACATGCCACGCTGAAGGGGGGGATGCCGTGTTCGGTCCTGGGATACCTCCCCGCCATGTTGCTTCATGCGATGTTCCACTGAGGAACTGCGGAGAGGTATGCAGAAGATCACAAACAAACCTACCAGGTACCTATCATACCTATCATACGACAACATACATTTTGGTTTTATAGGCACACAGCTCGACGATTCGACGATCGGAATATATTGGAAGACGAAAGACGTAACCGAAACCACGACAGTTTCAAAATTCGAAACGTTGGTAAAATCGACGTCCAAGATCCAATCAAAATCAATGGCCGAGAAGGCTAGTTCCAACATTTTTGTGCCGAATGTCTTTGATAATGTATCAGAGCGCAATCATAGCCATTCCACTGGCGAGAACAGAGAAGGCAGCAATACCCACACCCCACCAAGATTGCTGGCGTGCTGAGTGCCCAGCGCGGAGGTGTATCACGGGAGAGACCCTCTTGCCTCCGGGGCAGGAAGCCTCATCCAATCCAATACTTACAGTAACGGCCTGGACGTTTGACGTGAACGTGAAGGCAATGAACTGCTCTATTAATAAACACCGTCAGCCTTCAGCCTTATACTATACTTGATACCTGCGGTATGAAGTATGTTACGCGAACCTGACCACATCTCCGGGTCGTTCTTGAGGAAGAGTAGTCGTACGTACGTACTGCTACCAGGTACCTGGTATTATTATTCCATTTATTTGCCATCTGACAATGTGTAGCGCGTATTTACAGTCAGTCAACATGCAAAGGAAATCCACAGAATCTAATTAATGGAGATGTTACCTGTTATACATTTTTTTATTTTGTCCGAAAGTCGAGGATCGCCCTGTCTGTATTCTCTGCTCCTTGTATACGATTCTACCACAGGTACATCATGATGACCCTGTTTTCGCGTTCGGTTATATAATATGGGCATTATATGGGCAGCCGAGTGTCGCAATCGCCAGCCCCGTCAGAAAAAAACATGGAAGTTCAAATTCAGCTCGAGCTGTATAATACATACCATACAACAGCAGTGTAGTTGTATGCGCAAGTAAGAATGTTATGTGTACCTACCGGTACCTGTTATCAACTCGAGCTGGCCTAGAACTCTGCTCATCTTGTCAAAGCACTATAAAAAAAATGCAGGTAGAATGATAGTCATTCGATGGTGTACGCGATCATATCACAGCGTAGGAGGGTTTTCCGGTGGCAGCATGGGCCCGATTAAGGAGGAACTTATTGTCCATCAAACAGGCCCCATGAGATGCGATTCTGTTCAGAAATAAAAGGCCGTAAGCCCGGAGCCTCCGTAAAAAATCATGAAGTCACCCAAAAAAAATGCATGAGAGTCGGTCTCAGAGAAAAACTAACCTTGCGTGGACTGGAAACGTTTTGTCTGCGCCCTATATATACCCCATCACTCGTAGCATACTCGTAATGTGCTGTTCGTCCGATTACACCGGATCGCGCCCATGTTGATCAGCTTTATCGCTATGATAGTGCTCAATTGGTGTGGTAAAAGAGGAAAAACACGTCTCCATCTCACGCGCTCAGCGGTCTACTCAACGATGTCGGCTTGCGAACATCGCTATCCAACCACAGAAACATCACGGTTACGAATTGTACAGGTTTTAGGCATGCAGGAGCGCTGCCGTGAGCAGCGCTCACTATTTGCCGGCCTCGAGCTTTTCACGGTACTCAGCCATCAGGGTTTGCTGGATATCCCTGGTCAACCACGGGGCAAGCAACGCACGAGAACGGCAACAAAAACACAGGATGCGTTGTCAGCGCGGCAGAGCAAGAGGAAGCTGGTGATTTGTGGTAATCTTGCGCAAACCAAAAACCGGTCGGCAGCATTAGTGGCCGATCCTGCGCGAATTTTCGCAACAATACGTGATCTAAAAATAAATCGTAGCGCAGTGATACCGAGGTTAGCTGGTCGGCAAAGCGCTTGTAGTCGGGTAACAATATGGTCAACAAACTGAATTCGCTGCCTATATCATATACTAGGTACCTCGTACCTGCTAAGAGTGTTATCCCCAAGCCCCATGTAATTTTGTGACAATAACGCCGTGTAGGATACCTACTGACGTTGAGGGAGACTTCTGTCTTCCTTCCTAACGTTGCACCCTCCTACATTACGCAACCACACGCCATGGGGGCAGCCGCAAAAATGATACTTGCAAAATCGCGTTTGCAGAAAAAAAATCGACATGGTTCGTCGCTTTGATAGAACAGGCAATGTGTGTTACCTGTTGACGGGGTTGTGCTCTTTGTACTCCATCGTAAACTCGCCCTTTCCTTGTGTTGATGATCGCAGGTCTGTCGAATACCCAAACATCTGTCACACACAACAAGAACGCGACGTGAACGTGTTACAATTTCTGCATCACTCGTGCCGAGTGTTTTCATGCGGGCGTTTGTGAACCATCGTCGACATCCGGTCAACGCACATTGGGAAACGCCCTACCAAAACGTCTGTGGTGTTCGTGCTCACGCATGATTTTCACTAAAAACAAAGTAGCACCTTAATTTTGAATGGAATAATTGCCATCCAAACCGATATCGCGGCGATATCGCGGCAACTCAAAATATACTGTAGGTTAACCCATTTCAATATGTACCCTCGTTTTTAGCGACAGAGTACTTGGAAATAGTGAGGGAAAAAAGTTGCAGTGGGTAAAGGGTTAACTTCCTGCATATTTACACCAGGCATATTATCCAGCGCTGTACATGTTTCCGGCTGTGCAGTGCGAAAACCAATACGTAACTGCCCGCACACTAAGGGTACAGTAGCCTAGACCTCACCTGGGCCAGCGGAACATCTGCCTGGATCACGCAACCAGACCCGTCATCACTCATGTCTGTGTTTTGGATTATTCCTGTCCGTCTGTTGATGCCCCCGATCACCGACCCTTGGAATTCGTTCGGCGCCATAACCTGACAGCATACGGGACGAAGATGTTGACAGGCTCTATGATACCGCGTGTGAGATTTGAAAACGCGGAAGGGAGTATTGTTGGTTGTCATCATGCGGAAGCCTCGTGCCCGCTTCGATTTTGTGCAATATAACACTTCGCAATCAGCCATTATCATTTTATCAAGTCACTGAGCAACGCGTCGGACTTGTGCTGAAGCGCAGCAAGAAGAATCACAGCCTATTAATAATTGTGCGCAAGCTACCAGGTATAGCATGATCTCCGAAGTGTCGTCTTCCAGCCAGCCAAGGCGCAGCCTCTGGGTGGCAGGAAAAATACGCCACTGTCCCTCGAGTCTCGAAATAATGGCGTGCGGGCCTCACCACAAGAATACATGCCACATAATTGGCCACAACGTACTGTCTCAACGCAAATGCCGCACAGCTACACTATTCAATATTTGGTACTATTAATAGTACAACATTTTTTGCATAGAGTCATTAAGTTGTAATGCCGTCCGCGCAACAGCACAGGGTGCACGACTAAATTATTGCATGTCAAGTGCACGAACTACAACGAGCAACACTCCACCTGTGTTGCTTTGCCCACAAAACAAAAAATGCGGTACAATCTACAACGTCAAATATTATTGAAACCGGGGTTTTGTCAAAAACAGCCCCTCACAATTCCCTGTGGGTCATTCAGCGCTCTGTGCTCTTTTACTGGCGCCGTGCTCCCCACTGAAGCCTCAAATGACACACCACGCCCGCACGAACCCGACCAAGTCATGATATAGTCTGATCTGTAGTTGGTTTGACCTTGATCTTGCTAGGATTGGATATATCCGGTGCACCGCGGCCACGTAGTTTATCGTTTGCGCCGTTGCTACCTATGCTCCCAGCAATCGCGCCCCCAGTTTAGGCAATTTTCACGGTCACTGTCGCGGTGGTAAACGTTGATGAAATTGCCTAAGATTCGCCGCGTGCTCGTGTATGCAGGCAGGGAAGGTATTCCAGGGTGGTGGTTTTTTTTATTTATGTCGCCGACGCCGCAATCGGCTTGAGACGTGTGCCTCTAAAAACAAAGAAATGTGGACAAAAAACACTGCGTTGTAGTGTTGTAGCGCTAGATCACAGAAAAAAAACATTTTTTCAAAAATTACTCGCACATACGTACTGGCACTGCTCATCGCTACAGCAGAAAAAAATAACTTGGCCACAGTATGAGACAGAGAAAATCCGACTTCATTTTCAAACTTCAGCGACACTGTCGCGGTCCTTAGAGGCCACTAAAATTGCTGCCGCCTTCCCACACTGTAGTGAGAGCACCTAAGAGTCCATCGCAGGGTGATGGCACTTTTCGATTAGAGGTGACGCTGGAGTTATGGCAGAATTACGAATCTGGTACAACAAAAAAACGGTGGTAGAGGTGCTTCCAGGTGTGAATTTCTTCATATATTCGGCAAAAAAAAAAAATGTGGGCAAAGCAACACAGGTGTCTCGCCTGCACAAGAAATGGCGTGTAAGGGTGGTAGCGTGATTTCTCTTACCTCAACCGACATGATCGGCTCCAGCACCTGCGCTCCAGCCTTCATGATAGTCTCTCGGACTGCGCTCAATGCCGCAAAGCGGAATGCCATGTCACTGGAATCTACCGTGTGCGTCTGTCCGTCTTCGAGTACAACTCGTACCCCTTGAACTGGGTGGCCAATCAAAGCCCCCTTCTCCATCGCGTCCCTTCCGCCTAACAGAATCAAGTACCAGTAACACAACGCGGACATAAATGCATCGTATCAGCAAATCGCGTCCCTCCCTCCTAAGATAGCAAATAAAAGTCACACAACGTGGACCGGAAAGCATCGCACGAGAACATCGCGGCCCGCCCTCCCTCCTAAGATAGCCAAATAATCAACATTCACACAGTGGGCAGGAAAGCATTGCATGAGCAAATAAACGGTCCTCACCTCTCTTTTGCCTGAGATATAATAGTTCGGCGCGAACCTATAACATACTTCATGAGGACATACACACCCGGAAGCACTCGCAATCCAAGTATCACACGCAGCTTGCAACTATGAGTTTCGACGAATTCCTCGATTTCACAGCTGAAGTGTGTTTCTAATTTGCATTTAAAACATACTGGCATATTGTACGTGGTAGGCGGTATTTCTTATGGATCATTTTGTGTACATTATGACGCTTTGGTGTGTGTTTTCTTACATGATGGTCCTCCGCGATTACTTATTACGGAGGACCATAGTAATGAGGACCTACGATACACACAAAAACCTATATATTCCACTGTTTTTACTAACCATATTTGGTCCTGATTATTATGGTCCCCCGTAATAGGCGTCCACAGTTCTTGCAGGATAACTGGAGCCACAGCAAGGAGTCTGACCAATCTCCTTGCCGTATTAGGGAGTGCGGACTAACCCCCCATAACACGTTGCTTTATCATATTAATAGTAGTATCGCCACTAAATACTGCACACGAAATATTACCCAATTAAAGCTCAACCGTACATTCCTGGTGCTAGGCTTGGCGCGTACTAGGTACTTCGTCACTGAGCAAGGACAGCTCTCTCCGCAGGAAGACCAGGGAATAAACAAATTGTCCAACAACCACGGATCGTTCATGAAGCCATCATGGCCGCTACACCGTGTCGGGGTGAAATATGTTGCCGGGTGCAGTCGCAGATAACATCTGTTTTGAGCCGCTGTGGTCGCCACTTACACATGAAGGCCAGGGCATGTTACCGCGAGTACAGCTGCCGACACGTGCAAAACGAAATCACAGCGGTGCTGCACAAAGTGGTTGATGCCGAGCGCTTCAATGGACTGCAAGGATAGCTGGGCGGGTGGTGCCTTAACGTAGGCGCGCGCAATACTTTCAGGTTTATGACTGATAAGTCGTGCTGTCGGTGGAGATCCCCTCCACGCTTTCAATACAGAAAATAACAGGTTTGAGATACTGGTACGAGATGTACGTCCACTGGGATATGTGCCACGTGGGGAGTGAGGAGTCAGGCGGTTCCACCCGCCACGACATCAATTCTGCCAAACACGAATGTCGCAAAGCGCAACTATCTTCATATCACCTCGCACGTATTCAAATTTCGAGCACTGTCTTGCACACATCTCTCTCAGTGTCTTTTCACTCACCCTTTTCAACCGAAGAGATGTACTCTGGTGGAATGTTCGCCCCGACGACCCGATTTTTGAACTCGAACTGTACAAGTTCGTTGTTGTCATCTCGGGTATCCTCGGGAATGGGCTCGATGAAGCCCATGACCCGCGCGAACTGGCCTGATCCTCCTGTCTGCTTCTTGTGCAGATAGTTGAATGCCACTTTCTTCGTGATCGTCTCTCGGTAGTTCACCTGCGGTTGTCCCACGATGGTCTCCACATCGTACTCGCGCCTGGCCCAGCAGATGGCGGAACATAGGGTCCTCAATTAGTCTAAGGACGTAGCGCGATGATAGCGCACTGATGTTAATCATTGGGGCTGTATGTTAACATTTTACCGCGTTTGAAGATGATCCCGCCATGTCGGGCAAATCTCACCAAATGGCATTGCATCCAGAGATCCACCCACCTTATTTGACAGAGGCACTGTATACATGATGCCATACATGCAAAACGAAGCCTGCTGATACAAAAAACGCACCTTGAAATGTGCGTAGATCGTCTACCCTAACATTGCACACCTGCTGACGCTATGCCATGGGCTTCGAACCCGAACACTCTCAATCTTGACACCGCCGGCGTGCATAGAGGCTTGAACACTGCCAAACAGCCAGACTCTTGCATGCACATCATGAAATGAAATTTCGGGGCTCTGACTGATTTATTCCTCAACATACACCTAAGATACCTCCAGGTGTTTCACCCACCTGAGTCGCTCGACGTACACTTCTAGGTGAAGCTCCCCCATGCCGCTGACGATCGTTTGCTTACTCTCGTCATCTGTGTGTACTCTAAGAGTGGGGTCCTCCTTGGTGAAGCGTGCCAGAGCCTACAAACGACATCACATTTCGGACAAGGGGTGGCGGCGCAGGTCTAGTCGGTATGGTATCACTCACGCAGTTGTTCATAAGGGTCGTTTTCGACGACACGGCGCAAATAGCAAAAAAGTTGCCTTGAAATAGCAAAACAAAATAGCAAATAGCAAATAGCAAATTCCACAAATTTGCCTAAGGAGCAAGGAAATATCCACAAAAACCTAACCTTTGACCAAAATGTGGCCATTTTTGCAAGTCCAAATTTCTACATTATGGTCAATTGGTAAGTTTTTTGCTATTTTCCGTGAAGTTAAAAAAGGTCATTACAAGTACGAAAGGTAGGTTGTCATACTTGTCACCTTGCTAAACTTGTCAGCAACGTCGGTCCCTCCACCCTTCTTGCTCTTCTTGGGGGTGATCGCCAGCGACATTACCGGTTCCGGCACAAACATAGACGTCATCGCCAATTTCGTCCTGCCAACGAACAATGGAGCGCAAGAGAAGCATGGGCAGTTTAATCAGCTCGTTAGTACGAGTACTGCGCTTACCGTCAAAACACAAATGGCTGACCAAACCGATGGCGCACATGTATACCAGGTATATACCCGGTATATTGTATATATTCCTTTCGAATACTGCGATTTCGATCGATGTCATCATAATGGACTTTTGGTCGCGGGGGAAGCTCTTTGCTGGAACCCGACAGAATACCGCACGCCAGCAAATACATCAAAATAGGCCAGGAAATTCACGTGCCGCCAAAACAACAAAAGCATACAAACGACGCGGAGACTGCCGTGGATGCTCGCGGGCATGCCATGCCTTCGTCGAAGAGAACAGTCCTGTCGCCCCGCCGAGCCCTATACTAAGGTAGATAGTGCAAATAGGTAAATCGCAACACATAAGTTCTACCAAACTTGCAGTGTTTATCCCACGGCCGCTGGCGAGGACACAGTGTGCTCTGGACATACTTCGAGAACAGAGCCGAGGGCAAGGCTGCTACTCGAAAAATCCAAGCGTTCATTTACCTTCCGTCTGTGAAGGTGTCCATGGACGAGCAGTCCACGCCGAACATTGCCACCACATCTCCTGCCGCCACTGACTCGACATCCTGTACCAGGTATAGAATTGCAAGAAGCACGACCGGTTGAAAAACGGTGAAAAACGGATGAAAAAATAAAACGGCAAAATTTCGATGTGACTACTGTGATGCAAGGCACAACGCGGGATGAAACTACGATTTTCACAGAGCGAAGTAACCGAATTGACGAGTCCATTGGGGTTCAAACTGTGCCGCCAGACACAAGATGTTATCGTGATCTGGAGTTGGCATTACTCCAGATACAATATGTTATCGTGATTTGGAGTTGGTATTACTCCAGATGGCCTTCGACTACGCTCTACATCATATGAATGCCGCACCTCCATTTCTGCCGAGTGCATGCGCACGAGGCGCGGCACCTTGAGCTTCTTCCCGCTGTTGAGGTTAAACAGCATGTCTCCCTTCGTGATGGTTCCCTGATCAACAGTACAGCATAACAGCACAAAGAGGCACGGGGTAGGGTTGGTCCAACCCAACCCCTTATCGTGAGAGGCAGAGGCGACCAGGCACAGAACCACACCATGACCCACACGATCACATCACAATACGAACAACCTGGGCAGGTATCCACAGAAACCCCTTCCTTTTGGAATGCCTGGCCGGCACGCGCAGCAACCATGCCCACCTGGTAAAGCCGCATGTATGTGAGTTGACCGAATTTGCCTTCTTCCAACTTGAAAGCCAAGGCTAGAGTTGGTGCGTCTGGGCAGCACTCCACGAGCACCTGGCAAAGCAATACACCCAGACACGTGGGACAGAGGCGAAGCGAAATAGCAGAAAAAAACAGTATCAGTAGTGGTAGACGCAGCAGCAGCACTAGCCGTAGCACTAGCAGTAGCAGCAGTACTACAAGTAGTAGCAGCAGTAGTAGCATTAGTAGCGGTAGAAGTAGTAGTAATAGTAGTAGTAGTAGTAGTAGTAGTAGAAGTAGCAAGCCGTGGGTCATGCAAAATCATCGCACTCTACGCAAGTATGCGCGAGGAGAAAAGCAACCACAACATTTACCGTCGTTGTGCGAATGTTGGGAGAGCGCGTACCTTTTCCTCTTCCTTCGCGGTGTCCAATGCATAGTTCGGCACGTCCAAGGGGTTTGGCAGGTAGTCGATGACACCGTCGAGCAGCAATTGCACTCCCTGGCGGCCATGGCGGCAAAATAAAAAAAGAAAAAGGGCGATCCGTAACGGGCGGAAAACGCGACAAGACGAGGAATGCGAATATGGCTTTACTCAACCGTTACCGTGTTAACCATCAACTACTGCACATAAACGGACGATTATTCTTACATAATCTCATGATAACATCTGCTATTTCGCGCGAGTTCTGAACCCATCATTGCTGGATAACAACGTTTGAAATTTTGCCCATGACACCGTGAGAGATCACACGACACATTCGTTGCGTTCATTTTGTTTCCATGTTACTTTTACTTTCTGGCTCAACTCGCACGATATTTTACCCTCGGCGACTTTTTGGACAAGCCGTGGTAACAGGTGTCTTCCATTCTCCCCCCCCGGTACGTGCCTTGGTTTATATCGCCCCTAGGGTTCAGCATTCCCAGTGCTCGTCGACCTTCATCAAATTTTACCAACACACGTTCTCGTGCTTTCAGCGACCGACTAATATGGTATTATCGAGTTTTGAATCCCCGAATGTCTGCCAGCAAGGGTGGTATTATTAGCGTATCGTATTTATAGTGCATCGGTTAGAAACGACGGTCGGGCTGGGCTGCACCCTCCAAGGCCTTTCGAGGAAAATGCTGCCCTAGAAAGACAACGTGATGGCTTGGCCCTTTTACCACTCCAAGACATATCCCACAATAATTCCAAGTAGGTTGTCTCCAAAAGCGTGTGTGCAGCTCAAAAAGGGATAGCGAGACCCAAGGTACGGTCAACATTATTGGCCGGATACAGCGTCTATCAGCGCCGGCAGAGTCGCCGAAAACAGTCCAATGGGCTTGCGCGTATTGCGATCAGTGGCGATGTCGAACATATGCTTACCTTGTTCTTGTAAGCCGACCCCATGAACACGGGAACAAATTTGAGCGACACAGTCGCTCGTCGTATAGACGCTTTAAGCAAGTCGTCGTCCACCTGGCAGGGAAGAACAGACAGGGAACGAAGCTGGCAGATATGACGCGGATGCACACATTTGCTTCATGAGGCATGCTGCCATCAAATCGATACATTTGGGTTCCATGGTTTGAGAATTTCATCCTTTTGGCACCGTCCGAAACCTTTGGTTTTGTCGTTTTACAACGTGTTTTATTATTTGCCATCTTCAGAACTTGTACTCGCCACAAACTTGGTACCACTGAGTTAAGGGTATATATAAATTACCTTCTCCTCCATGAGGAACAGTTCGGCCACTTCCTCGTCCAAATCCGCCATCATTTCGACTAGCAGCGCCCTTGCTGCTGCGGTGTCAGCCTGACGTGCACAAACAAGGAAGGTAGCATGGAAGGTAGCGAGCAAAGAGAAGAGCAAGAGTGCAGCGGACACAATCACTCACAAGGATTGTCCATATTGTATCTGAGAGGACTGTCCTACTACAATTATTGTGTCAGCTTGACTAAACGGCCATTTGTTTTTGCAGACACGTAACCTACCCAAGATGAACCATTCCAACTTGTGGGTGGATGTCACTTGGTTCTGGGCATGCGTCAAAAACGTAAAACAGTGTCCTCAAGCTGTGAGGTAGCGCAGGGATGTCGTATCGGGTGTGGGAATGGCCTGCATTGCGCAACTTGGGGACAAGCGAGGAAGGAAGGCCCTTTCAGCAAACGCAGATTTCCCACGAACATCGAAAGGGCACCAATCCTGTGGTTATCCTGCACCAGTCGTTGGCTAACAAGCCCCCTAGAATCATTCACATGTAGTTACCGTGTATATGTACGCCGTTACAGTGTCCCTACCATTAACGGCAGAGAGCGTTGGCCCCGAAAGACCCTGTTGTCATAGCCGACCAACCGTGCAGCCGATCGCTGACAGCAACAGACGCGAACAACGTGAGGTGTTAGAACTGTACCTCCATTCCTTCAGGTATTGCGATCTCCTCAACGTTTTCTCCTTTCACGCCCGAAAACCCGAAAGCCCTCCCGCACACCACGTCCACAACTCCCGAGTGGTTGTCCTCCAGGCCGATGGGCAGTTGAACAGCAGCAGTGTTCAGCTGGGAGGGAGGAGTCACACATGTTTGAATTCGAACAATCACGACGGGTATTAGAATATGGCAGCGCTGCGTACGACAATGTCGAAGAATCGTGCCAGCATAAAGCATGAATAGCTCCGAACATGGAGCGTGAAGTGCATCAGAGGGAGCAGGCATTCACAAGACGGGGCAACAGACAGCCCGCCAAGCTATGCGCACCCTCACCTTGAGTTGGCTGCGCATGTCGTTGATGACTCGCTGCGGATTCGCTCCAGCTCGGTCCAGCTTGTTGACGAACGCTACCCGAGGCACGGAATATCGTTTCATCTGGCGGTCGACGGTAAGGGACTGTGACTGCACCCCGGACACGCCGCAAAGAACTAAGACGGCGCCATCCAGGACACGAAGAGCACGTTCAACCTGACAGGGGGACGAGCAATTTTTCACCAGAGGGTGACTGCCGAGTGCAAGGTCTCACAGTAATGTATCACAGAAATTCGAGTAAAAACAGACCACAGGATCGCACAGCTGGACGGATGCCCCTGCGACAAAGCAGGCAACAGAGGCGAACACCCTCCCCACTACTGGCACGGTGCGCCAAACTTCGATCGCCCTTCTTGGTGCCGTCTTTCTGAAATGAAGTCAAGGCGTGCGGGGTTTACGGGTCGAGGACGTTTCTAGATCTCGGGTATTCCGAATGGTGTCAACGTGAAGGGCCACGTCAATCCTGCGAAGATCATGTCACAGGACAGCGGTGTGCACCTGGTGGCGGGCGGGCTGTTTATGACTGATGCTGACAACTGAACGAATTGCACTGGGCTTGGACTTCACGCTTTGACCACAGGACAGTAGTGGTGATCTTCCTCACTTCCTGCTGCGCACTTTGCCCGTCACGAGGAAGCGTGTGTTGTCTTATCGACATACTTCGCACCAGGGACCGCACCTCTATAGTGAAGTCGACGTGCCCTGGTGTGTCAATGATGTTGATGTGATGTCCATCCCAAGCACAGAAGGTAGCAGCGGACTGAATGGTGATGCCCTTTTCTCTTTCCAGGTCCATTGAGTCCATCTTCGCGCCCACTCCATCCTTCGCGAGAACGACGACCGGTACGCACAACGAATTGCTACATATTTATACATGCTCGTACATATATACCGGGTATGATACAATATGATACCAGGTACCAGTATGTGGTATGGAATTCGAAAAACAGAAAAATACAAAACAAGGAAATACAGTCGGGATGTCACAGTCGCGATGCTTGTCAATGACACCGACACAAAATGCATTTTACAACACGTGTGAATATCGTACACACAAGGAGGTTACGCCAGGTCAAACGGACGCAAGAAACCAAAAGACAGAGTACAAGTATATACACGTCGTACCAGGTATTAGACTTGACTTGCAGTACGAACGTAGTGATGCCCGGTGGCAAATACAGTAGTGACACCCGGTGGCAAATACAGTAGTGGAGATTCAGCCCGCCATTTGCTGTGCGCCGCGCTCCTCACTTTAGCAGTCAGGGCATTCACCAACGCTGTATTATACGTACGTACTTGTACAAGCAAATGGCAGAACGAGCGTTTTGCGACCTGGATTGGCTTGATGAAGGGCATAAGCGTGACTGTGGTAGCTACTAATAGCTACACTCGCACCTTTCCCCGCACGTCGTGGATGGAATTGATTCTGCCCGTGTAATACAAGATGCGTTCTGTGAGGGTGGTCTTGCCACTGTCGATGTGTGCGGATATCCCGATGTTGCGTGTCGTGGCGATGTGCCCATTTCGAGAAGTGTCTCGTTCGGCCAACTCTGATGGCTGAGCAGAGAGCGACCTGCAGCATAAATGGCGTACGATAAGCATTCAACCAATCAGCTGTACGCTCGTACCATACATAACTATATCATCCATAGCACGGAGGCTCATCGTCTTGGGCATGGCGACGCCTGACACAGCAAGAACTGGGTGCGCGTCTACACGTCTGCACTCATTACGTCATTACTTGCGTAGTTACGTACCCGGATGGCGCCGAAACCTGTATGATAGAGAACGTGACAAAACTAGGTGGTAAAGCTTCGACGAACGACAGCCTGCATTCCAGAAGATGTACTCGACCGGCTAGCAAGTTGCGCTGAAGATAAGATGCCATCTCGGACGTACCTCCACATGGTCTGCCGATGTCTCCCTGCCGGCCCGCTGCCAGCCACAACCGTCCGATGTAAGCGCTGAGCATGGCGGCCAATTTTCCACATGGTTTTAGCTGCCACGCCTGGGTTGCTCGCCCGCTAGACTCGAGCGCTGTGCACTCCACGCCGAGTACGCAGATGCTAGATGTCAACACACCAGCACAACAGGACAGCAGCAGCACAACAGCACGTTAGAACGGCCCTTACACGAGCCACAACAACACGAAGAAGGGAGTTCCACATTGAAAATTGTGGATTATTTGGTGATGGGAAACGGGGATATTTCTTGGGAGCGTCTGCTGGTGTGCTGGACACAGCGCCCAGCGCCAGCAGCACGAGTAGTACGTACTATTATCGTGGTGGTTGAATGCATCCTCATGGAGCACACAGAGCCAGCATACTTGGGGTCGTCTCTTGTGCTGGTCTTCAAGAGAGCTGAAAGCAGAACATGTATGTCATAAGTCGTGACCGTTACGTATGTACGACAGCTTTTTGAATTTTGAATTTTAAACTCGTGTTTCATTTTTGTTGATAATTACCAGGTATACCAGGTATCAGGTATTATTTTTTGCCCTCCGACAATGTAGCGTAGATGCCGTTCCGATATAAATCAAATATCAAACAGATGATGAAAGAACCGAAAATGAAGACCACGAAAAGTAAAAGCGTAAAACAACGCATCCAACAACCAACAACTAAAATACGTATGTACATACATGTAGAAAGTGCGTCACGTTGTGGGGAGAGCAGTGTGCCGGCTGTAAGTTTTCCGGCAGTGTGCCTGTTATGCCTTGCGTATAGCACTGGACGGTGATAACGCCTTCGCAGTTTCTAGGGGTTTGCGTCTGCACTTTTCTTAGCGTTTTTGATTTTGAAACATCATCTATCTGCTGCGTGTGTCATAATGAACCGTGCCATTACATTGCCGTTGGCATCGATTGTGATCATGACAGTTCGCGATTGACCTTCTCAACCCTCGTATTCGTTGAGCATAATATATATCATTAACGGGTGTGTTGGTGGGAACTATTGCACGAGCGGTCTTATGTCATCCCGTATCCTTCCATTGACGAGTATCACCATACTTCAGTGAAGTGGTGAAATTCTCGTGTGAGATGTTCTGTACATTACTCAAGTGTGCTTCTTTGTGCGAAGGGGGAGGCATGTTGTGGGCTTGGTTTCCTTTCATCTGCTGGCAATGTTGTCGTTGAGTCTGCTGCAAGTTGTATTGGAGATGAATAATTTCGACGCGAGTAGACGTAGACTGTGCGTCACGTTGTGGGGAATAGTGCGCCTGCAAAGTTGCCAGCAGAGTGCTCTGAATCAATTAGTGGAGAGGGAGGCAGCGAGAGAGAGAGATTTGAACACATGTAACAAATGGACTGGTAACGAATAGCATACCCCATGTCTCATATTTATGCCTTGCGTAGCTCTAGACGGTGATAACGCCTTCGCGGTCCTAGGGGTTTGCATCTGCACTTCCTTCGCGTTGTTTTGTGCGAAGCATCATGTATGTGTGTCGTCATGAACCTTGCCATTACATTGCCATTGACATCAATTGTGATAATGACATTTGGCGATTTACCTTCCCAGTCCTCCTCCCATTCCCGGGCCATGTCTGCCGTCGACTTCCCAACACTTGGCATTGTATTTGCCCCTAACACCCACGACAATTGTATGATTGTACAAGGCGCTTCGCTCCGCGGGCGGCATCCGCCCGCTACGCTAGCTCAGATAGAGCAAATAAACGCGAAGCGGAC